>CAUYQV010075624.1:0-10345 GCA_963574575.1 Galagoides demidoff | reverse complement strand
GCCTGTGGTCCCAGCTACTTGGGAGGCGGAGGCAGGAGACTCGCTTGAGCCCAGGAGTTGGAGGTTGCTGTGAGCTGTGATGCCATGGCATTCTACCCAGGGGGACAGCTTGAGGCTCTGTCTCAAAAAAAAAAAAAAAAGTATTGTTTTATTAAATCATAACTTTGTACATTGATGCATTTATGGGGTTCAGGGTACTGCTTTGATATACAGTGTGAAATGCTTACATTACTAAGTAACACATCCATCACAATTATACTCATTTCTTAATAGTTTTGAAATGAACCATTGCATCATGCACATTAGGTGAGGTCCCCCCAAATACCGTCCTTCCTCCCATATCCTCCCTCCCCTCCCCTCTCTTCTTCCCTTCTACTTTCTGGACTATACTTAAGTTTTGCCATTCATATGAGTGTATAGGTTGCTATGTATTGATTTCATAGTAGTATTGAGTACATTGGATACATTTTTTTCTGTTATTGAGATACTTTACTAAGAAGAATATGTTCCAGCTCCATCCAGGTAAACATAAAAGATGTGAATTCTCCAACTTTTTTTATGGCTCATAGTATTCCGTGGTGTACATATACCACAATTTGTTAATCCATTCATGGGACGATGGGGACTTGGGCTGTTTCCATGTCTTGGCAATTATGAATTGGGCTGCAGTAAACATTCTGGTGCAAATGTCTTTGTTGCAAAATAATTTTTGGTCATCTGGGTATATACCTAGTAGAGGAATTTCAGGATGGAACAGTAGGTCTACTTTTAGTTCCTTGAGTGTTCTCCAAACTTCTTCCAAAAAGGTTGTATTAGCTTGCATTCCCACCAGCAGTATAGAAGCATTCCCTTCTCTCTGCATCCATGCCAGCATCTGTAGTTTTGGGATTTTGTGATGTGGGCTAATCTTACTGGAGTTAGATGATATCTCAAAGTGGTTTTGATTTGCATTTCTCTGCTGATTAAGGATGATGAGAATTTTTTTCATGTGTTGTAGGCCATGCACCTGTCTTCATCAGAGAAGTTTCTGTTCAAATCTCTTGCCCACATAGAAATGGGGTTATTTATTCTTTTCTTATTGATTAGTTTGAGTTCTCTGGAGATTCTAGTTATCAGACCTTCATTGGAAACACAACCTGCAAAAATCTTTTCCCATTCTGAAGGTTGTCTTACTGTGTTCTTGGCTGTGCAAAAGCTTTTTAGTTTGATGAGATGCTAGTAATGTATTTTTGGTGTTGCTTCAATTGCCCAGGGGGTCCTCCTCATAAAATAGTCTCCCAGGCCAATTTCTTCATGTGTTTTGCCTGCACTCTCTTCTAGTATTTTAATAGTTTCATGTCTTAAGTTTAAATCTTTTATCCAGTGAGAATCAATTTTTTTTTTAGAGACAGAGTCTCACTTTATCGCCCTCAGTAGAGTGCCTAGAGTGTTGTGGTGTCACAGCTCATAGCAACCTCCAACTCTTGGGCTTAGGTGATTCTCTTGCCTCAGCCTCCTGAGTAGCTGGGACTATAGGCACCTGCCACAATGCCCAGCTATTTTTTTGTTGCAGTTTGGCTGGGGCCGGGTTTGAACCCACCACCCTCGGTATATGGGTCCTGTGCCCTACCCACTGAGCCACAGGCGCTGCCCGAGAATTTTTGTTAATGGTGAAAAGTGGAGGTCTAGTTTCAGTCCTCTGCTGGTTGCTAGCCAGTTCACCCAGCACCATTTGTTAAATAGGGAGTCTTTCCCCCACTGAATATTTTTGATAGGCTTGTCAAAGATCAAATAACGATAAGTAGTTGGGTTCATCTCTTGGTTCTCTATTCTGTTCCATAAATCCACAGCTCTGCTTTTGTGCCAATACCATGCTGTTTTAATCACTATAGATTTATACTATAGACTGAAGTCTGGTAATGATACCTCCTGATTTTTTCTTATTTCTGAGTAATGTATTTGCTATTCAAGGTTTTTCTGATTCCATATAAACCAAAGTACTATTTTTTCCAGTTCTTTAAAATATGACAATGGTGCTTTAATAGGGATTGCATTAAATCTGTAGATTGGTTTGGATAGTATGGACATTTTAACATTGTTGATTCTTCCCAGCCATGAGCAAGGTATGTTTTTCCATTTGTGAACATCTTCAGCTATTTCTTTTCTCAGAGTTTCATAGCTCTCCTTATAGAGATCTTTCATGTCCTTTATTAGGTAAATTCCCAGATAGTTCATCTTCTTTGGCACTATTATAAAAGGAATAGAGTCCATGATTGTTTTTTCAGCTTGACTATTGTTGGCATATACTACTGACCTGTAAGTATTGATTTTGTATCCTGAGATGGCTGCTGTATTCCTTGATCACTTCTAAGAGCTTTTAAGTTGAGTCCCTGGGATTTTCCAGCTATAGGATCATATCATCAGTGAAGAGTGAGAGTTTGATCCCTTCTGACCCTATTTGGATACCCTTGATCTCCTTCTCTTGCCTGATTGCGATGACTGAGACTTCCATTACTATGTTGAATAGCAGTGGAGACAGTGGGCAGCCTTGCCTCGTTCCTGATCTGAGTGGAAATGTTTTCAGTTTTACACCATTCAATATGATATTGGCTGTGGGTTTGCTGTAGATGACCTCTAATAGTTTAAGAAATGTCCCTTCTTTGCCTATTTTCTTAAGAAATCTGATCATGAAAGGATGCTGGATATTATCAAAGGCTTTTCCTGCATCAATTGAGAGAATCATATCGTCTTTTTTTAATTTTATTGATGTGATATATTTATAGATTTGCGTATGTTGAACCAACCCTGTAACCCTGGAATAAAACCAACTTGATCATGGTGTATAATTTTTTTGGTATGTTGTTGAATTCTGTTTGCTAAGAACTTATTGAATGTTTTTGCATCGATATTCATTAATGATATTGGTCTAGGCTCGGTGCCTGTGGTTCAATCGGCTGAGGTGCCAGCCACGTACACCTAAAGTGGCGGGTTCAAATACCCAGCCCAGGCCCGCCAAACAACAATGATGGCTGCAACCGAAAAATGGCCGGGTGTTGTGGTGGGCGCCTGTGGTCTCAGCTACTTGGGAGGCAGAGACAGGAGACTCGCTTGAGCCTAGGAGTTGAAGGTTGCTATGAGCTGTGATGCCATGGCACTCTACCCAGGGGGATAGCTTGAGGCTCGGTCTAAAAAAAAAAAAAATTTAATCAAGATGAGATAAATCCGTGGACCAGTTAAATGATGAAAGTACTCAACAGCCACAAAAAAATTGTACGAAGCTTCCAGCATAAACAAAAAGACTGCCTTCTTTTATCACCAAAGACAAATGTGTAAGATTGGCATATCCACACTTACTGCTGAAATTTTGTTAAGACATGGTGACTCTGGTTTGGCCAAACACAAACTATAGCATTTTTTTAAGAGACAGAGTATCAC
The DNA here is from genome assembly GCA_963574575.1 of Galagoides demidoff. Lineage (NCBI taxonomy): Eukaryota > Metazoa > Chordata > Mammalia > Primates > Galagidae > Galagoides > Galagoides demidoff. Next base: position 6,931 of record CAUYQV010075624.1, on the reverse strand, counting down.
CTGGGCGTCCGCAGCATAGTGGTTACAGTGCCAGCTACATGCACCGAGGCTGGCAGGTTCGAGCCTGGCCAGGACCAGCTAACCAACAATGACAAGTGCAACAAAAAAACAGATGGGCGTTGTGGCAGGTCCTGTAGTCCCAGGTACTTGGGAGGCTTAGGCAAGAGAATTACTTAAGCCCAAGAGTTAGAGGTTGCTATGGGCTGTGACGCCACAGCACTCTACCTAGGGTGATATAGTGAGATTCTGTCTCAAAAAAATAAATAAAAATAAAAGAGAGAGAGAGAGAGTCCCAACTCTATCACCAAGCTGGAGAGGAGTAGTCCCATCACAGTTCACTGGAGCCTCAAAACTCCTGGCCTCAAGCAAACCTCTTGCCTCAGCCGCCCAACATGCTAGGATTACAGGTGTGTGCCACCCTGCCCAACCAGGACTAATTTTGACACATAAATATCTGAAATAAGTCTGGGACACATTTGTCAAACATCAAGGACAATGTGCAATGCCTCAGACAATTCCTGGATATGTGAAATGTCTATGGAAAAAATAATAGTCATACAAAATATGCGTATCAAATCCAGAAATAAAATAGAAGATGATTTCTATTACTTATGATATGTAATCCTTTTGCCAATAAATCTTGACAAATATTATAGGCATACATTTACATGTATATTAGAAGGTACGAGATATCTACTTTTTAGAAACACAAAATATTCCTAAGGCGTACGCCCCCTTTTCCTTCATGGAGGGTGCCTATGTGTATGTTCAGCTTTCTTCCCATTGACTTATATTTGTGACATCATAACAGAACTACTATCCCAAAGAACACTTGCCCATCACTATGGAAATTAGGTAGCATTCATTCAGCATCTGAATCTCACCTTTGGATGAGCTGAATCAGAAAAAAAACAGAATTCCAATTTGTTGGCTTGGACATTTTTCTGTCACTTAAGAATGATTTATCAAACCTCCCCTCAAAAGGTGGCAAGGGGGTAGGAAACACACCAGACACCACAATAAGACATAATAGCCTCCCAACCCATAGTCCACATACTGCCACCAGGTGGTGCCTTGGCCACAAAGATCCAGCTCAGATCAGCTACAGGTTCACAGGCCCACAGATTCTCCCTACTACTGATGACAACCTAAGTGACCAAAACAATAGCTCTAAAATGGGCCTGAGAGCACATCTTAATCCCAACACTGCCACTTCACCCTGAATTCCATGTCAAAACCGCTCTGACTTCTGCTTGGTCCTTTCTCCCTTGCTCTCTGTCTTCCTGTCTCCCTCTATCAAACTCATTTTAAAATATTTAAAATAGAGGTTACCAGTGGCTCAAGCCTGTAATCCTAGCACTCTAGGAGGCCAAGGCAGGTGGACTGCCCTAGTTCATGAGTTCAAAACCAACCTGAGCCAGAATAAGACCTCATCTCTAAAAATAGCTGGGCGTTGTGGGAGGTTAAGGCAAGAGAATCGCTTGAGCCCAAGAATTTGAGGTTGCTGTGAGTGTAATGCCACGGCATTCTACCAAGGGCAACTAAAACTGTCTCAAAAAAAAATAAACAACCAAAATAAATAACATACAAGTTACCATGATAAATTAGAAAACAGTATATTTCTACATATAAATTTTAGACTAAAATACTATTTTTTGATTTGTGAGCCCCAAATATATTTCAAGGTTGTTCAGAAGTGTTGGTATTGGTTATCTAAACCCATCGCTATCTGAAATCCTGAATCACCTTCTTGTCCAAGCCTGCAGTTCCCAGCCATGTCCGCATGGCTCTGCAGTAGAGTCTGCTGGGGGTCAGGTAGGGAGGTTCTCTCACCCACATCAGAGTGACTGCATAGAATCTCCAAGAACTCTACCTCAGCATTCTTTTCTTTTTTTAAGGCATCACAGAAAATTCTTGTCTTTATAGCCTGAAACATATTCAGGCAACCTCATCTATTTAGATAAGCCAAAGTGATGCAGGAACAGGACAAGGATGTTAATGGGGAACTGGGGAAACCCCAGAAAGTCATCTCAGGGTTGGTTCACAGCAACACACCACAGGCAATTCCTTAGTTGTGTGTGACACGCTGTGCTGATATAAATGAACAATTGGAGAGACTGGGTGAGGAGTACATAGGAACTCTTTAGACTAACTCTACAACTTTTCTGTGTATCTAAAATGACTCCAAAATTAAAAGCTAATTTTAAAAAGACAAATTTTATTTTAGAAAGCCTTCAAGCCTAAGAAGCAAGGAAAATAGCTGATATAAACTTTAAAATGAAAATTTCAACATTACGCATCCACATAGGCCATGACTTAAAATTCTCAAGCAATTAAAGGTATTTTTAAAAAAAGCCAGGCACAGTGGCTTACACCTGTAATTCCAGCACTTGGGAGGCCGAGGCAGATGGACTGCCTGAACTTACAGGTTTGAGACCAGCCTAAGCAAGAGCAAAACCTTGTCTCTAAAATAAGCAGGCATCGTGGTGGGTGCCTATAGTCCCAGCTACTTGGGAGACAGAGGCAAGACAATCGCTTAAGCCAAGGACTCTGAGGTTGCTGTGAGCTATGATGCCACCGCACTCTACCGAGGGTGACAAACTAACACTCTGTCTCAAAAAAAAGAAAAAAAAGATTAAAAAAAAAAGGCAGTTTGATAGCCAAAACACAAAAGCCTTTCCACATAGATGCTAGGGGCAATTATACAAAAGTAGAGCTGTTCTGGGCAGATCAGCCAGGCTGGAGAGCTTGCATCTATGCTGGAATACGAATAACAGAAAAAACATTCAATGTGTGAGAATTATCTAAAATTTGCTTCAAGTATTTCATGAATCATTATCTCCAATTTACTGAAACTAGTGTCATGTGCCAGGTCTGGTACAAACATCCTCAGGGAATAGTCCCAGGCCCTGGCATAGGGTGGGGCAGGGTTTCCTCCCTTTTTTTTTAAAGGAGCCACAGTTAAAACAAATTCAGCTAAAACAGGGGTCAGGGCTGGACTGCTAAAGGGTAAGTGTCCATAGTGAACAGGTACAGACTTTTTCCTTACCATTATTTCCTAACCAATATAGTATGACAACTATTTACACATTTACATTGTATTAAGTATTATTAGCAACTTAGATATAATTAAGTATATGGCAAGATGTGTGGAGGTTACATGTAAATATTACACCATTTTACAAGGGACTTGAGCACCTGAGGGTTTTGGTCTGGGGGTCCTGGAGCCAATCTCCCACAATACTAAGGGACGACTATACAGAGATCTCAAACTCTTTCTACTGTCTCCTAGCAGCACCATCCTGCAAAACCACAATACTTAGTATCACAAACAGGATCCTGATGTTGACATAATCCACCAATCCTATTAAGTCATCTCTGTATTCATTTGTACTCATTGTTTGTGTTCAGCCTCCTCCCAGTCTGGGGCCACCACCAGGCAGCACAGTGAATGGTTCCAACATCATGAGGACCCCTCCAGGTACCCCCGAAGCCACACCCAGCTCTTTCATGAGTGCTCCCCTATGATCTCTAGCAAACCTTATCAGTTCTCCATTTCTGCAATTGTCATTTCAAAAATGTTATATGACAAACATGCAGCTTGTGACAATTTTGTTCTTTTTTATTGCTAACTATGATTCCATGGTAGGAATGTACCACTGTTTGCTATTCACCTGCTGACAACTCGGTTGTTTCCAGATGGGGGTTCTTACAAATAAAGCAGCTGTGAATATTTCTGTACAGGTCCTGGTTTTTGGTTTTTTTTTTTTTTTTAAAGACAGAGTCTCTGTCACAGGGGCTAGAGTGCAGTGGCATCATCATAGCTCACTGCAACCTCAAACTCCCAGCTCAAGCTATCCTGCTGCCTCCAGCCTCCCAAGCAGCTATAAGTACAGGCAGCATGCCAGCTAATTTTTCTATTTTCTTATAGAGACAAAGTCTCACCATGTTGCTCAGGCTGGTCTCCAACTCCTGACTAAAAGAGATGTCCCACCTCGGCCTCCCCAAGTGCTGAGATTATAGGTGTGAGTCACAGCACTCGACCTCTTTAATTTTTAAATAGCTATATCATTATGTCATAATTTATTCAACCACTGCCCTACACGTAACTATTTCTATTTTTTTTGGTCACTCTGAACATCCTACCCTTCTGACTCACCACTTCCATCACGCTCTTTGTCTCCAGATTGTCTTTCTCAAACACATCTTGCCTCTGCAATAGTTCCCTGTGCTTTGTCCAAAGGCAGACATCGAGAATCACACTGCCAAAGGCTCTGAACAGCTCCCTCACCTGACCAACTGACCAGCCTTCCTGCACACACAATGCAGGAGAACACCTCCACTTCTTCAAATCAGTGGAAGATAAGAACATGTACTTAGGAACAACCATGAGACTAGGTGCCACCATCAGAGGGAGCGTAGGGGTTACTGTGGGATCGACAAGCCCAGGCTAGGAAGTAGGGCCAGATATGAATAGTTGTAACTGTGCCCTTGCACCAGAAAGGAGGTAGGGAGCCAGGGAACGCTCCAGGCATCCAAAGAAACCAGGATGGTGGCAACCAAAAGACAGTGAGTTACCACACACTGAGAAACCCCTGAGAGCTGATTTTGGGACAGAGCTAATGTCTAGTGTACAGGAAAGATCAGAAACTGGTGTGAGCACAGTCCCCTCAAAGATTCTTCTTCTTCTTCTTTTTTTTTTTTTTTGAGATAGAGTCTCAGGCTGTTGCCCAGGTAAAGTGCCGTGACATCACAGCAATCTCCAACTCTTGGGCTTAAGTGATTCTCTTGCCTCAGCCTCCCAAGTAGCTGGGACTACAGAAGCTCCCCCCTATCAACACCTGGCTAATTTTTGTTGCAGTTATTACTGTTTTAGTTGGCCCCGGGCAGATTCGAACCCACCACCTTTGGTGTATGTGGCCAGCACCCTACCCACTGAGCTACAGGCGCTGCCCACCCACCCCCCCCAAAGATTCTTCTAATGCAAAACTAGGGCTGGGCCTCAGCTAAGCCCCTGGATACATCCAATCCTCAGACAGAGCCTGGCGTTGATGAAGGAGTAAAGTCCTTTTTTTTTTTTTTTTTTGGAGACAGAATCTCATTATGTCACCCTTGGTAGAATGCCATGGCGTCACAGCTCACAGCAACTCGGGTTCTCTTGCCTCAGCCTCCCAAGTAGTTGGGACTATAGGCGCCCGCTACAACACCAGGCTATTTTTTTGTTACAGTTGTCACTGTTGATTTTAGCTGACCCAAGCCGGGTTTGAACCCGCCAGCCTTGGTGTATACAGCCAACACCCTACCCACTGAGCTACAGGCACCACTCAGGCGTAAAGTTCTTAAAAGTGTACAGTAAGGTGAGGAACCACAAGTGAGAATTATAGCTGCTCCCAGCAGGCATCTAAAAAACAGTCCTTTTTCCTTTCCAGAATGCAGGACTTCTAGATGACCATCCCCTCACTGGGTTGAAAGAAGGTGCAACCCAGGCAATAAGACCCTTTCTTGCCAATCAGCTTGCCAACTCAGTCACAAAGACACCCAAATATTAATACTTCCCAGCCCTTACCCCCTTTGTGCCTGATGAAGTACCAGAAACCTCATTGAAGTATTTCAAAGATAACCATTTAAGACTTTTCTGGCTGTGCATGGCAGCCCACGTCTGTAATCCCAGCACTTAGGAAGACTGATGTAAGAGGATCACTTGAGACCTGGAGTTTGAGATTTGCCTAAGCAACATAACAAGACCTTCATTTCTAAAAAAATGAAAAAAAAAAAAATCAACCAGCATGTGGTGCACAACTATATTCCCAGCTACTCAGGAGGCCGAAGCAGAAGTATCGCTTCAGCCCTCAAGTTCAAGAATTCAGTGAACTACAATGGGGCCACTGCACTCCAGGCTAGGTGACAGAGTAAGACCCTGTCTCAAGAAAGGAAAAGGAAAGGAAAGAAAGATCCTTTCTAAGCAGCCAACAGCTATTACCACGTTACCAAGGATTGCACACATACCACTAAAGAGTGGGATACCCTGTTTTTCTGCAATTACATTAGCAACTCTATTAAAGATAACATTTTAATTACTCTGTGGCCTAATACACTTCTTTTTCTAGGCAGGAATGACTTAGGAGATAAAGGACTGTGTTTCCAGCTGGGCTGCTAGAGTGCAGGGCCACTTCAGAGAACAGGGGTGGGGGTGGGGTGGGCATGAGGAGCCAGTGGGCAAAATAGCAGGAAAGTGTTTCCAGTCATTGTCGGGCAGAGCCCTCTTGCTTCTCTCAGGCCAACCAACTTGGTCAGCCCTGGTACCTGCCATGAGCTGAGCTGGACCCCGGTGAACTACACAGATAATGTCCTCTGGTTCGCTGTGCTCACTAGGGTGCGAGGAGCTTCTACCTGGTGATAACTATCATGGCAGGGACAGCACAACATGCCAGGGCCACAGGGCTGTATCATGTCTCACCAGTCATGGACAAAGGGACACATGAGTGTGGACCGCAGAATGAAAAGCAGATAGCGGTGCAGGAATTCTGGAGAAGCAGATTCTACATAAGATAAACCGCAACAGGAGCAAGTACATGAGGGGGAGTGATCAGGGCTCAGGCAGCATGGAGGGCCCTGAAGGACATGGTAAGGTTTTTTGTTTGTTTGTTTTTGGCCGGGGCTGGGTTTGAACCTGCCACCTCCGATATATGGGGCCGCCGCCTTACTCCTTTGAGCCACAGACACTGTCCCGTGATAAGGATTTTTTTTTTTTTTTTGAGACGGAGCCTCAAGCTATCCACCTGGGTAGAGTGCCATGGCATCACAGCTCATAGCAACCTCCAACTCCTGGGCTCAAGCGAGTCTCCTGCCTCCGCCTCCCAAGTAGCTGGGACTACAGGCACCCGCCACAATGCCTGGCCATCATTTTTTGGTTGTAGCCATCATTGTTGTT
>CAUYQV010075622.1:0-28968 GCA_963574575.1 Galagoides demidoff | reverse complement strand
GGGCATTTTGTTAAATGCAGACTATGGTTCAGAAGGTCTAGAGTGGGGCCTGGGAGGCTGCGTTTCAAACAAATTCCTGGGAGATTTATAGAAGCTGGTCCTCATATCATATATTGAGTAGAAAGGTTTGAAAATAAGGTTCAGAGAGTCCAATGTCTACCTGTCTGTGGACATCTATAGTTGGCTTGAAATTTTTTTTTCCTTTCTTTTATTTTTGTAAACATTTTTTAGATATATTACTACTTATATATTTTATTTTATTTTTATTAAATCATAGCTATATGCGTGAATGTATTTATGGGGTACAATGTGCTGGTTTTATACACAATTTGGAATGTTTCCATCAAACTGGTTAACATAGCCTTCACCTCACTTTCTTAATTATTGTGCTAAGACATTTATATTCTACATTTAATAGATTTTACATGTACCACTGCAAAATGCACCATAGTTGGGGTCGGACCCATTACCCTCCCTCCACTCACCCTCTCCCCTTCCCTTTCCTCCCCTCCCCCGCCTCTTCTCCCCTTCATCTTGGGCAATAGTTGTATTATATATTTCGTACGGAAGTGTGGGTGATTATATATTGGTTTCATAGTAGAACTAAGTACCTTGGATACCTTTTCTTCCATTCTTGTGATACTTTACTAAGCAGATTTTGTTTCAGCTCCATCCCTATTGAGGAACCCCTGCTAATCAAAAATATAAATGTATTCTATCAATTTACAAAGTTTGCAAACCATTCATTCTCCTGTAAGATAATGTAGATGAGGGCAGCGCCTGTGGCTCAAAGGAGTAGGGCACCAGCCCCATACTGGAGGTGGCGGGTTCAAACCCAGCCCCAGCCAAAAAAAAAGATAATGTAGATGTCAGGCCTCTGATCCTTCAGAAACTCAATTTGAAAAACATGCTCAGCCAGACATTTTTATTCAAATAGTGCCAGTGCTGAGGAATCTATAATATAGATTCTAAACCCAACAAAATCCTGATCTCTTACCTCCACATCAAATGTTCTGCTGAGAATTTTGAAATTGAAAGTGAGCAAAGAAAAATATAGTTACGAAAAATAAAATTAAAAGTTATATTAATCATCCTGATGAAATTCCAGGTTGACACCTTCCTCCTGTACTCCAGTTACATAGCAGGAACATGAGAATTTTACCCATGGTTTATTTCATTCTTGTTAGAAATTTATTTTTGGGTTACATTGATCTATTTCCCACAGTACACAGAATATGTAGAGGTGTTCACTGAAGTCTTGGCCTATGTATATTAAAATTATCTGATCAAGATATACAACTATAGCATTATATTGGATAAAGGTAGTTGTCTTTCATTCATTCAGAAAATATTATCAAAGTACAAGAATATGTCAGCATGAATGAACAAGAACTCCCCTGGCCTGTTATTTTTAAAGTGGCTCACCCCCATGACCCATCTTGTCCCTCAATCTCTGACCCCAACGCCCCCCAGCGTCCTTACCCAGATCTGAGTGGAAAGGTTGCACCTGTTACCCGGATGCCTTGGGGCCCCAGAGACAGAGTCTCTGTAGCAGTGCCTGGCTCAGCATCCCCCATCAGCCTGCAGTAGGGGTTGTGAGTCATTCCAATCCGCGACTCTACTTCTCTTGCAGCCTTAATGCACCTGTCTTCCGCAGAGAACCACTCACAGTGTGGGTATTTTTAAATGTCTGTATTTGGAGGGTTGGAAGTAATCACAGATTTGCCACCTCACTTCACTGTGGGCCTCATTGCTGAGAATATTTCTGACTTCTACTGAATATTTGAAAGACAGTAACAATGGAGACCCATCTGATTCCTCTCTTTGGTCAGTGACAGAATCTGCGTAGCTGTTCTCCTCCACCTGTTTTTTGTTGCTGTTAACTCGTTTCCAAATTTTCTTTGTAAATAGAATGCAACCAAATCAGGAAGATCTTAGTAAGTAGGTATAGAAAATAAGGGTTGGCTCCTGCAAAGACCTTCACCCTACCGCTTCAAGGGACAGAAGTGGCCATAACAAAAACAGAGAAAATGTACAGGAGACTAGTTCACATTTACAAAGCTTCCATATACATTGGCTCAAATGATCTTCACTGTGGCTTTGTGAGGTTCTGAATGAACAAACCCATTTCACCTATGAGGATGCTGAGACTTGGAGGTTAGTGTTTTTCAAGGTCCCACAGCCAGTGAATGGAGGAGCCCCGATTCACACTCGGATCTTTAATTCCAAATCCCACACTCTCTTCCATGTACTTTTCCCCAAGTAAGCTTAGGAGATAGTTTTGATCCTGGAAGGGATGGGACAGGTCTAAATACCTTTTCAGTGTACCACGATTCTGAGTCTTAAGACTTTTTTCTTGGCCCAAACATTCAGACTTTGAATCAGAAAACAGGTGATCAGAATCTAACCTGGATGTGTGTGCCATGTTAACAGTTTTGGGGGTCTGCCACAGCAAGCAAAGGAAAGTGGAATATGAGTCTCTGTTCCCACTTTTTCCAAGTCACCTCTACTTTTTCTGCTGTTTTTCTGCTTTATAGTATACTGAGACTCAATCTTAAAAAATCATCCACTCTTATAAAGACAACCAGAAATTAGGAGACCCAAATCCATGTTTAATATCAGGTTAGTACCTCTCTTTGCCTGGTTAGCTTCAAACGTGTCACCTCAATTCTCTGGTTTAGGAGAATGGACCAGCAGAGCTACAGTGCGGAGTCAATGCAGGAATCCAGCTGTGCTTTGGGAATAGAAGCGCTCTCCACGGATGCAAAGCATCCTCACATGTGTGACCCTGCCTGAGTAGGGGCAGGAGCAGGCCCTGGGGCGGTGCTCAGGATGAGTAAGACAGGGTGGCGGGGAAGTCAACAATTCTCTGCAGCATAGTGTATGGTGGAATCTGCAGGAAAATTCCCATAACTTTCCCAAGGATCACTCTGCCCTGGGAAAGGTCTTGAATGGTCCCACAGTGAAACTAGACCCTTTTCCTATTCCCCATTAGGAAAGTTGCTTTCACTCACCTACGTGAACTTTTTGGAGAAAGGAAGTACATGGCCATCCTAATCTTCAGTTCTGTCTGTCCCAGCAGGGTCAATGAGAGGACAGTCTTCAAACCCTCATGGGAACAGAATGGAAGATGATTCCTGAGTTGAGAGCCTGGGTTAGCGGGATCAAAAGTGGCTGAAATAGATCCATACCTCACTGGAATTGGAATCACATACTGTGACTACATGATTCTTTTTCTTTTTTTCAATATAATTTCAGCTGGAAAGAGGCAAATAGTGGGGTCGAAAGAGGATGAGGAGTCTGGCTTTAATCTCTGGGGTTACAGTTCTACTGCTTGGTCTAGTTCTTGCCCTATCATTTACAAACCGAGTGAATTAAATTTCCTCATATGTAAAATGTGTATAGGTTGGGATCTGAACCTGGCAAACATCATGCTTTTTCCTCTCCAATGAAAACATAAATCAATATGTAATAGACATGGGTCAAGTTGAGCAAAGTTGTCATCAATATCAGCTCAATGACTGACCCATCTGGATTTGGTAATGCAGCCTGGATCTACAACCAAATGTACTCTCTCATGTTTTACCTTGTCCAAGGACTAAACCAAATTCAGGCAAAGGAGCTGGACAATTATAGTCACTTTTCTTCCCCTAACAGTTACTCTTGGCAACAAAGAAGGAGGACAGCGAGGATCAGACAGAGGACCATACCACTTCCAAAATAAAAATATGTCAGCAAAAGGCAACAGGAGCCCTAGCCCTTAAACCACCTGGGAAAAGAACACTGGGCCAGTGAATGGGCGGACTCTTGGCACCCCACCAATGAAAAAAAGAAAGCAATTCCCTGGTGGCACAGAGGCTGCATGGGTCTGTGAGAGAAGGTCCTGCTGGGACAGGAGGGCAGAGGACAGGGCTCTCCAATCAGACATTGCCCCTTGGAAAGAATTAAATGAGATCAAAGAAATGGAGCACCAACCTGCAAACTAGCAGGTATTTGCATTTATTTTCTTTCCTTTTTTCTTCTCTCTCTTTCAGCCCCCTTTAGAAAATGAGAAAGGCCAAGTTCCCTGAGAGCTCCCCTGAGACACATTCCCTGGGACAGCACTGCCTACCTCAGAATGAGGCTATGGCAAGTAGGATGACCACATACCTGGGTGGCTGAGGACAGGCTGAGCTAACTGCTGCGGTCCCTGAGTCCTGTGCAGGTTAGCATTTACCTGGACAAAAAGAATCTCGGTTGGGTGGTAATGTATCCAGCCACCTGCATTCTAGCAGAGAATTTTTAAGCAGATAAAAGTTACAAAGTGTCCATTTCCAAATCCCTGCTGTTTCTTGCCTCTTCTCTCCCTCCTTCTCAGCCTCCTTTCTGCATCCTTTTCAGTAAAGTTTAGCACCTCCCCGGGTGGTTCCTTTCTCTTTTCTTCTTTCCTTGTGTCTGTCTTCTCTTGATCACCAACTGCCAAACTTCCCTTTCCCACCCTGATTTCTCAGTTCCCATCTCCAGCTTCCACACCTCTGCCTGCCTTCTCTTCAAAGATGGCAAGCACATTTTGTCCCAAAGAGAACTCATTTTCTCATCCTCCTTCCCTCAAACTGCTTCTCTTCCTTGTATTCTCCAGCTCTATTTGTTTCACTCCCTATCCCTAACTAAAACTCTTTTTTAAAAACTTCAATTAATATGAGGGTACAAATGATTAGTTTACATTGTTCGTGTTACTTAGGTTAAGTTCAAGTTGTAGCTGAGCCCTTCACCCAGGTGCCACATCATTCTTGCTACCTTCATTTAATAGATGACCTGTCCTCTCCATGCCGCCAACATCAGGCCTCACGTCTCCATCCTGGCTTTCCCCGCCTTAGACTAAATCCTCATCCAATTCCTTGCAATGGCTTTGTAAGCAATTTCCCAGCACAAGTATCGACCTCCTCCAGTGTGCACTCAGCCACGATTGTTTGCCAACACCTATTTCTCTCCTTCTCTGTCTCTCTGTTTCTATCTACCCAGGTTTCCATAACAGGATGCTATACGTGGGGTGCCTTATACAAAACATAAATTTATTTCTTGCAGTTCTGAAGGTTGGAAAGTCCAAGAACAAGGCACCAGATTCGGTGTCTGGTGAGCACTGCCTCCAGGGTCATTTTTCTTGTCCTCTTGTAATGGAAACGGGCAAGGCAGCTCTGTGGGGTCTCTCCTGTAAGGACACCAGTCCCACAGGCTCCACCTCCAAATGCCATCACAATTAGAGGTTAGGATTCCAACACATGAATTTTAGGGTAACACAAATATGCAGTCTAAGGCTTTCTCTTTCTCTTCCTCTCCACTCTCACACCCACATCCGTGCAACTTGCAAATTTGTCCTGAATCTTCACCCAGCCCTGAGTCTAAACTAAGTTAGAGTGGCCCACAGCCCCCTGGCATTCCCTCCCTCCCCGCCTTGTATTCCATTCATCCACCGCCAAGCCCCAGGCCCAGCGGCACTGAACTTACATCACCACTGGAGAAGAGACCATGCCTTTGCTCTTTTATGTCTCTTTGTTTCAGCAGCCCCACCCCGCCCTCCACTTCAGTGTCTTTCCCCAAACACACACTGATATCTTGGCTTATGAATTCGTATTTTTCCTTCCCTGACATTTTCCATGTGCCCTCAACATTTAACTGCTGAAAGAGAGTTATGCATAGGCAGACTGAAGAGACTTTGTTGCACTGACGTTTCTGCCATTAAAATGGTAGCTTTCGGAGAGCACAGAACTTTTTTTTTCCATCTCTTTACTCTCAGCATCTAGATCAGTGATGTTCAACCAGCGTGCCATGAAAGGATGTTAGGTGTACCAAAAAAAATTTTAAAGATTATTCATTAGATTATTTTTGAAAGAAGTTTAAAGCACAATAAGTATATCCTTTTCTTCTTTAAGCTCTTTTTTTCCCCCCAATCAACGTAATTTAAGTTTGCGGAGGAAGTTTAAGTACAGGTTTAAGTGTGCCATGAGATTTAAAAAAGGTTGAAAAACACTGCCAGCCAGAAGTAAAGGGAAGAATGGAGGCGAGATTGTGAAGTATTCCCACTCTTCAGAGCTCTAGGAATCAGGAAACTAGAGCCTCTCTACACATCCCAGTCTATGCTTCAGTTCTTCTGTCTGAACAATGATCAAAATAATTAAACAACTCATCTAATGGGTAGTAATGACAACACACGAAATTATATGTTTCAAAGTACTTTCATATCTAATGCATAAATTCACTATGAAGAAATATATCAGTGCTACCACCATAAATTAGACTTTCTAGCAAACATTTTAGTGGGGCTTTCATCTGAGATGCTTTCTAATAACTGAAGTAAAAGATGATACATATGCAGAAGAACGTTTAAATTATTAAACATACAGAACTCAGTGTATGCTTTTCTTATTAAACCATAAATATTATCAGGGAGTAGTTAACAGCCTTCTGATTTTATATCAAGAATTGCTTTGATTTTTATTCCCTTTTCATAAATCTTCACTTTGAAGTCAGATCCTTCCCTGCTGTGACTTTGGACAGACTAACTTGGCTTCAAAATCTAACATTTTGAGAAAATAAAAAATTGAGGGCAATTTACAACACTGTGAAGCTAGACGTTGATCTACATTAGAATCTCTCCTAACTGAATGATTCCAAATATGGAAAAATCTTCATGCATTGAGAATTCATTGCAATATATTTTTTGTACAAGAAGAAAAAAAAAGAAACAATCAAAAAACCCAATGAAAGGCCATGGTTAAACTATATAGTGTGTTTGTACAATGGGGAAAAGGCAGCCATTTTATGTGTTATGTTACAAAGCTTTGTATCAGCTTGTATTATAATGTTCTATTAAGGAAAAGGTAAAAACTGTGTATACAATATGGACGCAAGAATCTAAAAAGTAAGCTCAAGGGCGGCGCCTGTGGCTCAAAGGAGTAGGGTGCCAGCCCCATTTATGGGAGGTGGGGGGTTCAAACCCGGCCCTGGCCAAAAACTGCAAAAAAATAAAATAAAATAAGTAAGCTCAAGACCCTGCCTACCCTTTGCCTGTTTCTATTGTTCTCTGGCTGGGAGCTGAAACAACTCACGTAGGAAAATCCTTTTGGTTTCAGGAGTGTGAGCCTCCACCAGGAACTTTGCAGATGTAAAACTTCTCTGCTAGTTTCCCCTGTAGGGAAAGAATTTCAATACTCTCCTATTCCCAGTCCTACTTCATCTTCCTGAACTTTTTTTTTTAATAACTTATGTTTGATTACCAATGTAATTTATGTTCACTTGAAAAATCTCCCTTAATTTTAAAGTTCCTTATCCGTGTCTGGTTTGAAGTGAAATTGGAAAACAATTGTTCTTTCAGCCACCAAAGCTTGTTGGCAGCTTGCCTCCAAACAGAACTTGGAATTATGTAACTCTCGGTTTAGCAGAAAAAGTTTTCTAAAAGGGCAACTACTCTTCTCCAACTCAGCCTTTTGAAACAGCAGGGAAGCAGATTGTAAATGGATTTTACCACTGCAGTGGTATTTCCAAAGTCCACACTTGAATGTGTGACACAGGGTATGGGAGTTTCTTAATATCTTTTAATAGGTGCTGGATTGTAAATAAACAAAAGAATTCTTCCCTGCTCCCTCAAGAGGGCTGTTAGTGAATAATTATCAACTAGAGATGAATAAAAAGAGAACAAATACCATTTGAAGAAGCAGCTATGGGCTAGACAATGGCCATCTTCCCATGGAGGCAGGCAATAAGTTGGCCATGCCCCTGTGAGCACCTGGGGTCCAAGGCTGAGTGCCTCAGACTGTCACAGTCCAGGATCCTCTTTGTGGTCTTCACTGGGTCTGAACAAATCTCTCCAAGTCTTAGTATAGACAGGCTTCCACACCCAAATCCCCTGACACCGTGTTACAAATACAGATTTCCAGATTTCACCTGAAATCTACTGAATTGCGATCTCTGCGGATGGAATTCAGAAATCTGCATCTTGAGATTGGGTTCTACCTGCATAAGAACCACCAGTGTTAAAAACAATCGGCCTCAAAACTGTAAGTGCATATTAGGAGATTAGAACAGGCCTTGATTATTATACTTATCCAAACCATTCCCTTTACAAGAGAGGAAGGGAGGCCCAGAGGGGACAGTGACTTGCCTAAGGTCACACCATAGGGGGGTGGTGGCTAATCTGTTCACCTGCAGGGCAGTCTCCCTACAGGGATATTAGTCCTCAGGTGGACAGGCCTGTACAAGAATGAGGCTCTGTGTGACTGTGGCCCTGATTCTGCCAAATGTGAGGTTGTCATTTTCTCAATGTCTTTCCTGGGTCAGAAGTGTCCTTGTGAGGTTTTTGGAGGGAACTAAAACATACAATATCAAATTAAAGCAAAGTTTCCTCAACAGATCTCCTAGAAAACTATTCCTTTCAAGGTATTCCATGTAGAAATTGTTCCATAATTGAAGAATTCTCTGTGTCTTCTCTCTCTGACTTGAATAGGCACAAAAGGTCATTTGTTAGGTGAGCCTATAAAAGGCACCAAGAAGTCCTGCAGTAAAGAAACTCCTTTAACTTTCCTCATTCTAGCTGTTCCCTGATGTATTTGACAGAAACACTTTTAGTAAGGTGTAAGTATAGTACACAGTACCTCTGATATTCTAAGTACCTAGTTTTGGAGAAACCATCTACTCATCCATAACTTTCTTCACTCAAGTACATATCACACCAGTGAGCTGGCTGGTGTGGTAGAAAAGGCCCTGAACTTGAGTCGAAGACCTGGGTTTTAGACTCCTCTTTGACACCTGCCAGTTTTTGATCTTGAGCAAGATCCTTGCTTCATTTTACAGATGAGATAACTGAAGCTAAGTACATACCTCTCCTATCTACTCTACTGGGCTGTCTGGAGAACCATAAGTAAAAACTGCTTGCAGAACAGAAGCACTATTAGAGTCACTTACTCATCACTCTTGAGGTTATCTCCTCCATCCCAGAAATCTATTCCTACTTTTAAAAAAATAAGATCTTGCCAAGACAACAATCAGGAATTGGTGTGATATAAATACAGCATCCGAGGGTGAACAACCCAGCCCTTGAATCACTGCAACATCAACGTTCACTTGTCATTCATGAAAAACACTCAAAGCTTCTATTGTAGACAGTATTGACGTGGGTGTGGAACATGTCTCACTTAATTATAGGTCAGTTGTTCGTGTAATTGGTTTTCGTCTCTAGAGTTATTGATGCTGCTAATACTGTTATTATTAATATTCCCAGTCAGATGGGAAGACAGAACAATGTACCTCAGTTTTCCTTGCCGTGTTCAAGCAGGGCAGTTCTCTGCCAACACACACTTCCATCAGTAGCAGCCCCTCCCTTCCTCCCTAGGGGTCTCCACTGTAGAAGAAGGGGACGAAGAGAGGAAATGGAGGCACCAGATACAATGACATTAGGAAGTGACCACTGATAAATGTTGCTGGCTCTAGTGACATGTGACCAGACACTGTGCCTCATTTGTCTCTGTGCCCTTCACAATGTTTGGCACAATTCCTGCCACACCCTCGGTACTCAAGAAATATTTCTGAGTGAATGAATGAACAAGGTCTGCCTTGCAATCCCCCTAGCATATTTTCTCTGCTTTAATGGGGCCCTCATGATCCGTCCACCTTACTCATGGTAGGCTGTACCCTATCACACAATTGAAAATTAATGCAAAAATCTCATGAATACACTCAGAAAACCAGGCAGTAGAGGCCTAGAGATGAACAGAGGATACATCTGTACTCTCAAGGATCTCACAGTGCAGTAGAAGAAGTTTACTGGGCCACAAATACCCCAAGGTAAGGTCATGGCTGTATGGGGATTTGTTTTATTTTGCCCAGTATAAGAGATAATGTTCAATACCATCACCATTCTTACCATCATCCCTACAATGTAAGCATCCCAGGAGAACAGGAATTCTTGTTTTGCTCCCTGGTACATTTTAAGCACTCAAAACAGTTCCTGGCACACAGTGGATGCTTTGTAATCCTCTGCAAGGAAGTCCTATGCCAAAGACATGATAATCATTATTTCAACAATCTGAAGAAACTGGGAATCGAGAGCATCAGTGGGTGCAGAATGCTGTAGGTGGATGGAGCCACCTTCACACCCAGGGGAAACCACCTCCAGCATTTCTTAGTGTCCCTCAGTTTCTCATAGTACAAGTCGCAGTTGTTTGTCAAATGACTGACAGGATGTGTTTTCAAACCAAATGAATGGCCTTGGATTTCTGACTGTGTAGCTCAGAGCTCTGATCTTGAAGGATTTAGCAACACTCAACTCTCCAACACCCAACCAGGGTTGATAAAGGAAGAGAGACAGGATTGGCCAACGTTAAATCCTGCTCGGCCAGGCAGCTAACAAGACTTTTCTTGACAGAAAAATAAAGACATCAGAGAGAAATGGATTTCACTGTGCCCTGTCTTTAAGTGAAAAATGAGTTGAGCTAGAGAGAAGACAGATCACTTCCCCATTTGCAGATGCTCTCCATAGCTTCTCCTTAGAAGTACCGATGTGGCCAAGCTAACTGGGCCACTGGTGCAGCTACCATGGGACAGGGAGGCAAGAAGCTTAATGAATGGGCTCCGCGCCTGTGGCTCAATCGGCTAAGGCGCCAGCCACGTACACCTAAGGTGGTGGATTCGAATCCCCAGCCCGGGCCCACCAAACAACAATGATGGCTACAACCAAAAAATGGCCGGGTGTTGTGGCAGGCACCTGTAGTCCCAGCTACTTGGGAGGCTGAGGCAGGAGACTCGCTTGAGCCCAGGAGTTGGAGGTTGCTATGAGCTGTGATGCCATGGCACTCTACCCAGGGGGATAGCTTGAGGCTCCGTCCCAAAAAAAAAAAAAAAGAAGCCTAATGAATGAAGACAAGAGGGAGAGAGGTGCACAGCTCCCCAGCCAAGGAGAGAGCCCTGCAAAGAGGAACATTCCTGGGGTGGGGGGAAGGCTGAGGGTGTATATCTGGTGCCAAGTAATTGGAAAACGTCCCTGTTTTTAATGATTATATTTAACTTATTTCAACAAATATCCACTAGGAACCCACCCAGTGCCTGAGCCTGCAGTAGATGTTTCTTTTGCATCTGCATTGCCTGATAATAACAGAAATGCCTGGTACTGTGTGACGCAGTTTGCAAATGTGTTTTTACCTTTTGCTCATTTTGATTTCACCCTGGATAATACCATGGGATAGGCATGGCAGGATTTATCATTTATTATGTCTGTTTTCCACTTAGGAAAATGGTGGTTCAGAGAACAGCCCCTGACAGTTAACATTTATTGAATGCTCAACCTATGCCAGGCTGTGTGCAGAGAAGTTTGCACACATTATTTTTCACAACAAATACTTTGGTACAGTATTATCTCCATTGTACAGATGAGAAAACTGACACTTCAAGAGGTAATGTTTAGTTTCCCAAAGTCATACAAATAGTAAATGACTGAGTTGGTATTTAAACTAAAGAATTCCTGTACCCTTGTTATGAAGTTCAAGGCTATACTGTCATCGGAAGTTAAATAATTAACCCCCGAGCATGCAACTTTCCAGAGACAAAGCTCCGCTCCTACCCAGAGCCTTTTCCTTTATCCTTGCTGCTTGAGGAAGTTACATATTAATATTGCAAAGATCTCTGTTTCAAGGGCTTTTACCATCTTTTAAAGGAAATAAGTCAAGCATAATGCAGCACTAATATCAAAGGAAGGCCAAAGTCTGCCCTTCCATCTATTGATAAGACCTCCGAGCATAAAATATCATATGTATTCAGAACAGAAAGGAAATCTTTTGGTACCACATGACACTACAAGCATCTTTACGGAGAATCTCATATGCAATGAAGTTTGACCTGCTTTGACAGAGGCATCCCCGCCCATGGACTGTGCTGCCCACATCTCCCTGCTCCTTGCAGGTGGGCAGAGCCATGTAATTAATTTTGAACAGAAAGCTGTGAGGGAAAGTGCCTTGATTACTTCTGAACCAAAACAAGAAATATACTTGTGAACTTTCTAAGTGCTCTTTTCCCCAGAAATGCTCTAGATGGCAAAGACTTTGTGAGCCTCTGCTACCAGGTTTCTTTGAGGAGAAAAGCTGATTTTCACTATCATGGGAAAATCTATTTTTATTGTGTGTTAAACCCCTGTAAGTTGGGGTAAATTTGTTACTGCAGCTTAACTTAGTGTATCCTAACTCGCACAGAGGCTGTCAGCCTTTAAAGGGAGAACACACCGAGGGAGGGTTGAGATGTAAATTAGACATGGACAATCCTGCCAAAGAAAAGTGAACATGGGGAATGGGGGAACCAGAAAAAATAAATGAATCACCAGATCAGTGAGTGTGTGTCAGGAGCCAGAGCTGGCTTGGATAAGTGAGATGAGGCCAGAAGGAGCCCTCAGGGCCATATGAGGAGTTAGAGTCATAGAGTAATGGATCTTGGAAGTTAAAGATAATTTTGAACTTGAGGGAGAGAATACTTAGAGATGGATATTGACTTGCACTAAGCCACATCTCTGGGTCTCCATCCTATACGTAAAAGGGAGGACTGCTGGGTTAAGGGTGGTAGTGACCGAGTGATTGACATTTGGAGAAACAGAAGCTGTGAAGACAAGTTAAGAGGCTACTTCTAAGGCAAAGTCTGCAAGCTCACAGCAGAAGGCTGGACTTAATTCTCTCAGAACTTACTCTTCTAAATATGGGAGCAATTTTTGAGGCGAGAGGTTAGTCTGAGGCAGGCCACAGGGTATCAGTCCTAATACCCAGGGGGAGCTTTGTTCCCACCTCCCCAAACTAGAGCCAGTAGCTTTTCCAAGGCTTGACATGCAAATGCTTTTTTTTATAGCAGTCACATTGTGTAAGCCTAGAAAGATCTAGAGAAAAAGAAACGAAAACCAACTAGCAGCTTTTATAAGGACATTCTCTCTCAGGGACTACCTGTCTTTCATCCTTCTTTGTAGGTATGTGGTTTGTTTATTAATTTGTCAACTACTTAATCCACTCATAAGAAATATTCACAGAACTCCTGGTTAGTGCCAGGAACTGTTCTATGTTCTGTTCCAAAAATAATAAGAAATCAGCTATGTACCTTACATTCCTGACAGAGTCTCAGTCCAGTAGAAGAGATATATTTTTGTCATTTCTTAATGTCAAATTACCAACTATGATGAGAGGACTGAGGAAGCAGCATGGGGGACCTCAGAGCCTATGAGACAAGGGTATGATGTAGTTGGTTGGATAACAGAAGACCTCTCTGAAGAGGTCACCATCAAGCTGAAAATCAGAGGATAATTTAGGGAGTGAGGAGAGGAGGGTGCACATGCAAGGCAGCAAGAAAGGCAATCTGAAAAATGCCCCGAGGAAACACATACCTTGCCAGATTTAAACTCTAGAACAGAAAGGCCATGACATTTAGAGTTCAGAAGATGAGGAGTAAGCAGAAACGATGAAGAGGAAGAGGTGAAATAGCTGCAAACTCCTGGCCACAGCCCACCTGGCCTGTATGATTAGACCCTACCTGAGAGCAGCAGGAAGCCCTGGACGGCTTTAAGCAGGGATGTGGAGCATGAGCAGCAGGTGTGTCGTCCTTGTAGCTGCAGGGTGGGGAACGGCTACGAGGGAGGCCAGCCCGATGGGGGTAAACGTATTAGAAGACTGCTGCAGTGATCCAAGTAATACATGGCAGTGGCTTGGTGGGGGTGATGAAGGAAAAGGTGGGGAGAGGACAAGGTGGTAAGAAGGGGATGGATTGGTATGGCTTGATGGAATGGACCTGGAAAGGAAGGGGGAGCAGAGTCAAAGACGCCCTCTAGCTCCTCTGAGTCATGCAGCTGTGTGAAGGGTGTAGACATTGACTGAAATAGCCAACACAAGAGAAAGCGTCCTGGTCTAGAAAGAAGGAAGGAATCAGTTTGGTTTTGAAGATGTCGGAAGAGCCCAAGCTGGGACCATTGACAACACTGTCTTCTAATCCATGGATAAGGAGACTTGAGGACACCTCATGTTCCAGGTGGTGGCGCATCCTGTTCTCAAAGCCTCTATGGAAGACTCAGAGCTTTAGGAATGCCTGGTTCCTTCCAAGATTCCTAACCAGAGAGCTGGAATAACATGGTCACCCTCTCACCCTGTCAGCCACATTGGCAATAGAGCTGATTCAAAGTTCAGAGCTGTGACATTTGACCCTCTGATCTTCTCTTTTTTCATACATTTTTATGTTTTTTAAGCCCCAGTTTGGCAGTTGAATTATGATCCATATTAAGAACTTTTTACAGGAATAGACACACAGAGACCAAACAGAGTCGGGAACCGGGGCACAGCTAATCACTTGGGGTTTCCCACTGTTTATAGGAGAATCCCACCAACGTCTCATAGGAACACAGCTTTTACATTTCTAGAAAAGGAGTGGTTGTTTCTGGCTGAGGATATTAAGGAAGAATTTCCTGTGAAACTTACATTTGAGTTGCCTCTTGGAGGATAAGAATGATTTAGGTAAATGGTGATTGGAAAAGGAAAAAGAGCCCAGGCAAAGGAAACCGCATGGGCAAAGGTAGTAGGCAGGAAGCAAGGGGACAGGTCCTCTCCCCAGACACCCCCCGGAAGCCTCCAGTAACTACCTCTCCTGAGCACACCATCCTTACACCATCCTTACCTGGCGAAAGTGATTGCTTCCTTCAGCTCAGAAATGTGGGGCATGACCACATTAGGCTAAAGTGGAAGGGGTTGAAGACAGGAAAGGGAACTTAATAATTTTCCTGCCTCACTTTCCTCTACATCCTCACACGTGCGCCATGCCCTAAAATAGCCTATTTATTTATCTCCCAAACAGATTCCTGACTTCCCTTTCTCCCTACGTTTTCTTCATATATTTTTAATTTCAAATTATTAGGAGGGTACAAATTTTTAGGTTCTATTGTTCTCACTGCCAAGGTAAAGCTCAAGCTGCAGTTGAGCCCTTTGTCCAGAGGGCATAGTGAACACCCTCACACTGTGCACGTTAGGTGAGATCCAGCCAATCACCCTCCTTCCCTCCTCTCTCCCCTTGAGGGCATGTAATTGTTTGTATATTGGTTTCATATTAGTATTGAGTACATTGGATATTTTTTTTTTCCATTCTTGAGATACTTTGCTATACTATTTCTTCTGCCAGAAGTGCCCTTCCTTCTCCATTACTTTCTGTCCAAATCTTACCTCTCCTCCAAAGTACAACTCAAAGAGTTAGGTCCACAGTGACCTTCCCTCATCCCCCAGCCAGAGATGACACCTCTCTGGCAGCAACTTCGCTGTGTGCTTCTCCATTGGTGTTGCTTAATTTCTCAGCTCACCAGCCACCAGTCAAGCTTTGACTACTTGTGGAGCCAGGACTACATCGGATTCCTCCCCAGAGATGGAGAACAGTGTAGCACCTAAGTGAGCACTCCCCCCATGTTCAACAGATGGAGGCCCAGCTTGAATCTGGAACTCTGGGATTCTCCTTCTAGCTCTGAAACTGAATGACTAAACACACAGGCATAATGTAAAGCCAATCACACCCAGGAAATCCTTCTTTTCTGTAACTTGAAATCACTCACAGCAAAACTCTGCACACCTAAGGGGTTTGGGGCAAATTTATGTTTTACAGCTTTATCTTGTGAGGCAAGTGGCTTCCTGCCATTACACTGGGCAGTTCCTCTAAGGCCCAATGTGCTCTACCTGGTGGTGGAGATAAGATGACAGGAGCAAGAAAAATTTTGTTCCTCTGCACCCCAGGATATCCAAGCTGAGGTCCAACCACCGCAGCATACACATGCCTGTGTATGCCTGCGCACGCGTGTGGGGGGGGCCAAGTGCATGGGTGACCCCACACATGTGCAGGGACAACAGTGTGGATAAGGGCACATGTTGCAGCCTTTCCGGCTCAATCCTCTATTCTGAAAAATGTTGTTTTTGGCTTATTCATAAGCAGAGAAAGTGGGAGACACAGAAAGAGAGAAAGACAGATCTATGCTCCAGCAATAATCATGTTACTGAAAAGCACCAGGAGTCATCACGTTTATCTTTCTCATTTATCCACCCCCCAACCAGCCCTCTGCAGCAAATCACATTTCAGGCAGGGCGGATTATTCTGTCTGTAGCACAAACTTCTCACAGCATCTCTCTCAGGAGCAGCCTCTCCAGGTAAATATAAATCTCATTCTAATAGCAACATTTGGAGAAGTAATATTATTTGCCCTGATTTGGAGAAAACACAACATAGGCTCTAGCAAAGCTGATCTTTTCCTGAGAAATTAATCAAATCCACATAATCAGAGGCAACAGGAGGGCTCAGGCAGAGTGGAGGTGGGGGAGTGGGGGGTTTAGGGTGGCAGAGGTGGGAGGTCTTGATGAAGTATTCTAATCTTCAACCCTCATCTCAGAAGGACTTGGCTCCCTCTTCTTTATTCCTGTCATGTGAGTGGTATCCAGAGACTAGTTTGTAAGATTCATACAGAGTTGAGAAAGATCAAATGGCTATTTTTCCACTGCACCACTGAGAATCTGCAAGTTTTACCCCAAGGGAACATGAAAACTCAATCTGGTATTGACCTCAGCATGGGGAATGGAGCCTCTGAGAGTGTGATGAAGGAGCAGGCAGTCACCTCCTGAAGGGGAGATGAGGTTTTAAAGGCCACAGCACAATGGAAGGGGAGGAGAAGGCCAGAAAACCTCAATTTCTTTCCTGCCGGGCAGAGCCTCTGCCTTTCTGACCCCATTCCACCTCTAGCCACTGGGGAAAGGGAGACAGAATTTGTAATCGATGATTAAAACAATAAATGAAAAAATCACAGTTCTAACACATCCCTTGCTGCAGCCAGATTGAACGTGTGGTCTCTGGAGTCAGACTTGCTACATCCAAATCCTGACCCTGCTGCTTCTAAACTGGGTGACCATGGGCTGATTATTTAGCTTCCCCATGCCTCAGTTTCTCTATTTACAAAGTGCATCAATAGAATTGCTGTGGGGATTAGGTGAGTTAAGATGTGGAAAGGGCTGAGAGCAGCCTGCACTGCACGGGGAGCACCAGGACGTGTCCATATTCCCAGCATGACCTGTGGATGGGTCGTAAAACCTTCTGTGCAGACGTGTCTAGCCCAGGTTCTTGTTAAAGCCACATCACAGGAGGATATTGAATATATATTTAGGTTTACAAACCTCAGGGGTTATAAAACAGCTACTGTTGGCTCAGGACAAGAAGACAGCAAGAATTAATTCATCTGTACCGCCATGATTAGGAGTTCTTTAGATCCAGGTTAAAGACGTGCTCAAGTGTTCTTCTTTGGGGAGGTTTGTTGTATAAAATCAACTTTTATGGGCAGAGGATATTTTCTTGTCTTCCAGAGAAAAAGTAAGCTTCTAACCACATTTAGGATTAGAAGGAACGTAAGAGGAAGAATCAGGCCCAAATTTCACATCAATGAGCCACGCGACTTGCACAAGCCCCTTCTGTGTGGTCCTCAGTTTCCCCATCTCCCCATCTGTTTCCTGAGGAGTGTGTCAGCAATGGCTCTGCAGAATCTCCCAGCTCCCACAGTCCATCTGCCACCCACTGTTCTAAGTAGGCTTTATGTAGTCACTGGACATCAGCAGTGAACAAGGCCCTGGGGGTCACCCTGGTGGCCCAGGACTCAAGATGGAGAAGTGAGCAAAGAGCTGATGACCTTGTTGGTAGTTTCTTTTATGTCTTGGTGGGGCCAGAAGGATGATAACAAGTTGGAATCTTCTGTTGATCACCCCAGTAGTGCTCTCAGGGTGAGAGTGGACCAATGCAAAGGGCCAAATGAACTAAAGGAACTGTGGGTTGGCCAGCTCCTCCCGGAGGGCAGGTGATTCTCTGACTTCTTCATGTTCATTGCTTGACCTTCTGTAAGGTCCAGAGGTGTCCAGATTCTGGTAAATTCTCCTTCCATGGGACTTTTCTTCTGCTGCAGGCCTTGCCTTCGCAAAAGCCTCTGGCAACTCTTTACTTTATGTCCTTCTTATCCTGGGGCTTCTGTTGATCCAGGGCCTTGAGTCACTCAGACAGAGTAGAAACTGGTGCAACCTCCCCTGAGTTTCCATCTTCCTGAAACCACTGGTTTCTCCTCTCTAACATTTCCAAGCAGGATTGAGAAATTCTACGCTTCAAATGCAGCCAAAGTACTGCTGCCTAGATAAGCCAGGAGAGCTGAGTCTTTTCTCAGTAATCAGAGAATGGATCATCCAATAAATCCTTAAATAAGCACTAAGCACCTATCACATAGTAATAACAGTAAATCTTTCAGTATAAATTAGCTAAATATTATAAGAGATACTATATACTTTTTAATCTCTTTAATGTTTACTATAACCTCATAAAGGACCTATTATCAATAATATCATATGCATTTTATAGATGGAGAAGCTGAGATTTGAAAACATTTAAGACTATCCCAGTAAGTGACACAACCAGGACTTGGCCCAGGGATATCATAACAATAGGAAATACGAAAAGCAAAAAAGGCTTGGACTCTAGCTTTTAGAGAACAATGGCACCAGCAAAGACCACCCAACTGTTGCTGTTCAAGATCCTATTTCCTTCTAGTTATTGTGAACTAAAGATTAGATTTGGATTATGGAAAGGGATTTAGGAAAACATTGGCTTGTCAGGGTGTGAGGCTATTCCCTTGCAATTAAAGATGTGGTTGGCCTGGAAGTTTGAGGGCTGTCTGTATAGGAATGCGATCCAGGAAAAAAAAATACTAGAAAATGGTCTAAACAATACGGGGTGAAGTTCAAATTAAAGTCAGGTTGGATATTCTTAAGAAACAACTCTTAAAACATTTTTACTGAGGCTATTAGTGGTAGAATATATGAAGACACACCCCCAATAGGTATTTTAAAAATTCATCCTATGCTTATATAATTCTAAAACATTCATGTTTATTTCAACCCACTTATTTATTAATGCCACAGATCTTGGTAGAGCCCTTGTTCTGTGTTAGGAACTGTTCTTGGCACTGAGGAAAAAGCAGTGAACAAAACCATTATGGTCCCTATCCTCAGAAAGTTGCATTTTAGAAAGAATTTCTTCCCACATTCTGGTAGGAACTGTGTCCTTAGAGATGTACAGCATATATCTGGGGCTTCCTATTCCCCCAGCACATCGTCCGTGGGAGTCTCACAGGGTATGCATGTCCACATTCAAGGAGTGGAGTCTTTAGGAGACACCAGGACAAGCCTTGGGAACAGGAAAGACTTCCCTACTTTAAGGATTTTTCTGCCAAATATGGGGATGATCTTCCAAAGCTGCCCATAAAAAGAATCATACTCACTTCCTTTCCTATTATCCACAGCCCTTAGGAAGAACCAAATCCTGTTCCTGTGATCTCTCTCTGTTTCCATAGATGCCTCCACTGGTCAGGATGCTTTGGCTGTTAATAACAGAAACTCCAACCCCAAATGGCTCGAACAATAAATACCACTGCTCTTCATTTCACCTAATGTGGGAGGTATGATGGAGTGTTCCCAAGGTGACGCAATATCCACACAGCATCACCAACCCATATTCTTTCCATATTGCATTTTTAACTGTCATGTGCAAGGGCCAGCAGGAGAGAGTGGGGTCTATTTTCTCTAAGTGCCTTTTGTTTGGTTGCTTATTTTTAGAGGAAGAAACTTTTACCCAGAGTTTCCTCTGTAGACTGGGTCAGTGACTTCCTCTAACCCAGTCTCTGGCAAGGTGAGAAGGATGACCACAACTAACTGCCATGTGCTTTAAAAGAAGCTAGGATATTTCTCTTTTCCTGAAGATGAATCTTTGACTAAACAAGGATTTATAAGCAAGTAAGAAAGAAGAAATGCCTGCAGAGTGGACAGGGAAGGGTACCTGACACCATGGTTTCCTCCTGTGTGTTGAATTCCAAGATGGTGCTTCCTGAAGTTATGCACAACAAAAGCCACGTGCATTGATTTCTTTCTACTCATTAGATGCTATCCTAGACACTGCAAAAATAATTCAATTTGGTCTCAATCTTGAGTTTTTCTTTAAAACCCCTCTCAGAATCTGAAGTTATTTTTTCTGTTTATTTGTTACTTCACATTCCAGTTGGAATGCAAGTTCTAGGAGGTCAGCCATCATGTTACTCTTGTTTGTTGTCCCAGCATCTCACATAATACATGGCACACAACTGGCACTCAGTGAATATTTTTAAAGAGATAAATAAATGAATTCTTAATGGGGACAACATACATTATCCAGGTCTGGGGATCATAAAAAGCCCAAACTTCACCACTGTACCAATACAGTTAATAGAGGTTACAGAACATCCTCAAGGTGACTTCAGGAACATGTGGCAAAATCAAACCTTAAACCTAGGTCTGCTAAATTCCAAGTCCTTCCTCTGTCCCCAGTGCTAAAGCCTCTGTCCACATGTGAACACACCCTTTGACACGATGACTCTTCTTTCTTGATCAGCTGCAAATCCTTTAGCCACCAACTGCAGTCATGCTCTCAGTCCCCTCTGCTCCTGCTTTCTTCCTGCTCTGGAACCTTCTCTATGCATACATATCCATGCCCAGAGTTCAGCACAGACCCTTTCCTCTTCCTGTCCTCTTTACCATATCTTCCTTACCTACATTTCCACCCCCAACTTCTAGCTTAACTGATTTCCTCCGGGAGAATGTAAATCCTTGACTACCCCATGGTCTTGGGAGGCAAAATAGAATAATGGTTACAACCTCAGGCTCTAGTCTAGGGCCAGACTTTCCATGTGCAAATCCCAGCTCCTCCTCTTGCTGATTGCGTGATCTTGAGCAACTGTCTTCACTTCTTTGGGCATCAATTTCCTCATCTCCAAAATGGAGATAAAAATGGTATGTACATCACAGAGTTGTGAAGACTTGAGTTAATGTGTATCATAGACTCCATGCAAAGCACATAGTAATACCACGCAAATGTCAAATGTCATTTTTCATTTTCTTTCTTTTCTTTCCCCAATAGTACCAGGCATCGGAAGGAAGCTGTAGAATATTCTGCTAACACACATTCACTGATTCTCTGCTGCTTCCTCAGTAATATACTATTTCTCCCCTACTAGAGTGAAAATTCCAAGAACAGGCATTGCTAGTGTTTTCTCCCTCCTTGGTATCTTGCCAAGGTCTACCACAGTAATAAGAACTTGACAGGTACTTAATAAATCCTTATGGAAATGAACGACCCAAAAAGGCCTTGGGCTTGGAAGAAAATTCTCATTTGAATTTCTTTCCTGCCTTTCCTCTCTCCTTTAATTGTGCAGCTCTTCTTCCTTCCTGAAATCAGATTAAACCTCACAGAGGCTAAACTGATAGTATTTCAAGTCATTCTCTTAATGGATGTGAATTGACTGCAATTCTTTTGTTTCATGAATACTGGCGGTTGGCCAGGCAGGTGACTGAGATGGAGATTTTAATCACTCCTAAAATGTGATACTGGCTTGCAAAATGCCAGCCCGGCACTACGCCATGGTGTCATTCACGCTGATACTGCAGCGAAGGGAAAGGGCCCCAGGACACTTTAATTGGGCTTTGGCTAATTTCAGGAGCCAGACTTTCCTTGTTACTTGCTGCAAAACTGATATAATTCTGTGAAATAAGATCAGAGAGAATGTTATAAAAAATGGCTCAAGGACAGATTTGTGCATCACTGATTTGTTAAAGAAGCTGGAGGCAGAACCAGCCTCCAATGCACTTGTCTTTGGGAGGACTGGGCTTTTTTTTAATCAGGACTTGACTTTTAAAGGCCATGGAAAGAACTGCTCTGCCCCAATAATGCTTCACAGCTTCCCTTTGGTGGACACTCTAGTGATTCCAGAGAGAAACACCAGTGAGGGAAACAGAATAATTGATATCACTTTGGGCAGAGGACTGTGTTGGAGTCAAAATAAGAAGGTAGAGATGAATCTCTAAATATGTTCTATTTGGGAAAAAAGGATTACAATTTGAGGTATACACAAACCAGGTGGTCTTTGGTTATGTCTAAAGAACAAGGAGAGGACTGGGGCCTTTATTAAAAAGAAGAACATTATATGTGATCTGGAGAGAAAGTTCACTGGTATTAGCAGAGTTTGGGGAGTTGGCAACTCTGACTGGTGGGCAATAGCAATCACAGCAAATTGTCTCCAGAGCTATAGGTAAAGCTGGTTTCAGGTTACAGTAAGCATTTTTAGTAGTCAGGCTCATGGAAAATTATATTTTTGGATCAATGTTATATGTTCTATGTGATCCTTCCCCCCACCCAGCTTCTTGACTCTGTTTTAGTTGAGCGTGACAAAAATGGCCCAATTTATAGCATTAACTTCCACCCAGGATTGTTGGTGAGGAAGACGTGACTATATTGAGGAACTCTTCTAGGGTAATAAAGGAGAAAAGTCTAAGTTGCCCATGGCAAAATCCTCCCTGAGTGAGATCACCTGGAAGCAAACCCTGTACACCCACCTCCTATTTCCGTGAGTGGGTTCAGGCAGGCCCTAAAAAGAGAGATCTTGCTCATTCTCACCATTCACTGGACGAATCAGCAGTGAGTAACTTGCCTATTTCCTAGAGCTTGAGCTCTGCTGAGATCTGCGTCATTGGTTCAGAACAGTAGGAGGCTTCTCAGGAGTTGAGCCCGAGAAGTTACTCCACCAAAAGCTCGGTCATTGAGACTTCCTGCTGGTGCTGCCCACGGTGGCAGCTCTCAGCCACTTGGCAAATTGCACCCTTCCACTACTATTCACCATGACAGCTTGAAAGGAGCTGAGGATATTCTCCCTTTTCTGAGTAGGGAGGATCAGGGAAGTTGACATAGCAGGAGTCAAGCTCTCTGCCTATTTTGTTGGGATCCACAGTCTAACGGAGAGTGGAGGTTTCTGTGCACACCTGACTTGTAGTGCCAGGGACAGGCAGCAGCCCTAGAATGAAGGCAGTAAAAGGTGTCTAAAGACATCTCCCTCTTTCAAACCTTGGCCCTGAAGGCTTAAGCAGAAGTCTAGAGTTAGAAGAGTGGTTTTCTGTGAAGCAACTGCCAGCAGTCCCACGTTCTGGCTGATCTGCTCCCCTTTCCAGCTGATGAATGCATGAAGCTTCAGCACCATCAAGAAAGACATCTGCAAAAAGTCAACTGAGTTGGGAAATATTATGGCTCAGAAAAGTCACTGACCTTCTCTGTCCCTCTCCACTTTAATATTATTGCTGCAGAATCATTCCTGCTTTCTAACAAGCATCTTCATGAAAATCTGAACAATAAATTTTCTGTTCACCTTGGAAAATTCCTAAGGGGGAGGGAGGAGGAGACCAAAATCTAATTGGAAATTAAGTTAAACTCAAGTAATTTACATAAATATATTGGGTTGCTTTGATATTGTAATTAATTCTCAGTTTGTGAGGTGAAGTTTGTCCCTGCAGACTGTGTCACAGAATGTGCCGTGTAAAGTTGCTCAAAAAGTGGTAGCATCCTGGCTTCACAGCCACCAGCAGAATAACTGTGAGCTCTTGGAGGACAGAGGTGAGGCTGCCACTGCTTTGTTGGATATAAGTATACTCACTTGGCAAATATTTGTTTGAGCATCTAAGTGATTATTCACCAGCACACACAGTGCCTAAAAGTGAATATAGCAGACAGATATCACTCTTCACAGATCCATGATCTAGCTAGGGAGAGACAGATTATAAACAACCCAATCAGTAAATGAGATACATTAGGTGGCAATAATGCTATATTGTACTATATAAAAAGAAATGAAACAAGATGTTAAATATGACCTAATGAGAGAGACCCCTTTAGATTGGAGGCTCAGTGGAGAGCTGATCCCTACATGGCAAGGAGTCAGCCATGATATCAGCACAGGGAATGGGGATGGTGGGGTGCTGTAGGTGGGCCATCTCAGCATGTACCACAGACAGGAGGAAGATCAGCATCACTGGAACCTCGTATGTAAGAGGGTTGATAGACAGACATAGAAGGAGACTGGTGATACAGACAGGAGCTCAATCTTGGTATAGAGTCTGGGTTTTATTCTAAGTCCATTGAGAAATGATTGGGAGGTTTTAAGTAAGAAAGTGACATGATCTGATGTATATTCTACAAGGTCATTCTGAACCTCAGGCCTAACAGAGTAAGCCCAAAAAGCAACCCTATGGAGGAAATACCCATTTTTCCCCAGCCAACATTGTACCCTCCTCTACAAGGACACTGATTAGCAACTTATTATATAGCCCTGCCTGAAATTATACTTTCATTGACTCTAGAGTTTATAATGAGAGGTCTTCTGAATTATGAGTCCTCCCAGCCTTTCTTCCCTTTAATAGTAATTCTGCCTGCAACTGTATTAGAATAGTACCAAGATTAGAACTATACACTTCTCCCCTGGTCCTTATCCCAAAGACAAATAACTATAAAGGATAATCCATATTATGTCCCCCAGTATCCAACACCCTTGCTATTTTACTATAGTAGACTGGATGATGACCCTCCAAAGCTGTCCACACCCTTATCCTTCCACCTGTGAATATGTCAGAACTTTGCAGATATGACAAAGGATCTTGAGATGGGAGATGATCCTGGGTTATCCATATAGATAACCTTAATGCAATCATAAGGGTCCTTAGAAGGCAAAAGGCAATATGACTAGAGAAACAAAGGGACAAAGGAAGAGATTGGAAAATACTAAAACTTTTGACTTTGCTGATGGAGAATGGGCAGTGAGCTAAGGAATGCAGGTGGCTAGAAAAGGCAAAGAAACAGATTATCTCCCAGCACATCCTAAGGGAACAAAGCCCTGATGACCACTTTAAGACTTCTAATCTTCAGAACTGTAAGATAATAAGTTGATGTTGTTTTGAGCCACTAGGTTTGTGCTAATTTATGGTGGCAATATGTGACATAAAGGGAATCTAACTAATATTCCTTCCTTCAACCTGAGAATCTGCTCTCTCTCCAGGTTCAGGCTCCCCAGGTGTCTCTTCTCCTGCTTCTTGTTTTATTTTAGCAACCCATGGCTCCCGGCATGGACCATGAGTCCTGACAGAACACACCATCTCATTTCCCACCCCAGTTGCTGGCTGGCACTGAGGACACTCCATGAGCACTTGTTGAATGAATGAATGAGTGAATTTAATTTTCCAAATTCTTTGCCTGCTTTAAAGGAAGTAGTAAGGACATCTTCTTTTTTAATATTTTGTTTTTCAGTTACCCCATAAGAAATGACCCACAAACACAATTTTGTTAGCATCTCGCTGTAAGCACACATGGCTTCATTTCTTATTTTTGACCTGGCTGTGTGATCTTAGCTCTTTATGGCCCTAGTTCCCAGGACTTTCTGCTGGTAAATGAACATCTCAGTGTTTTTATATGTACAGTATCAACCTAAACTAAAATACGATGGGAAGCTCTACAAAGACCCAAAATATACAGCTCTGGGTTGGGGTCAAAAAGAAAGAGTGACTGTATCTGCCATAGTTGGCATGTGGAACTGAAAAGAAAACCTGGGATCTGGTCTTTGCTGGATTCATAAAGAGGAAAACTACTCTCAAGTCACAGATTGTACCCCAATCCCAGCCATCCATTTGTCATATGCAATTTCCTGGATCACTAGGTGACTAGGCAACATTATAAGCAGATGAGATCCCAAGATGGAAAAACATCTCAAAGAATGTCTTCTTCTGAAGATGAGTCATAAAATCTCACAGTCTCCAAAAAAATGAGTTGCAAAGATATTTAGAGACCAAGAGCTCTTTAGAGCTAGGTAAATGGCTTCTCCCAGACCTTAGTGTTCTTAAGACCACATAAGTAGTAAATGTCTGATTCAAGTCTTAGCAGCATAAGTACAACAAGGATGGCACATTTGTTTTTAACTCAGGATGCTTTAGGATGCAATGAGTTGATGAAATGATCACACTATGTCTCAACTCTAAATGTTACTATTGAACAATTTTACTCTTTGGTCCTTCACAAATTAGTTGAACTCATTCAAGCGAGAAAACACACACAATTGGGAAGAGAGCCGAGGTGACAATAGCTGTGGAAAACTCAGTCTTTCCCACCCTCATAGGTCTTTAATTCCTTTCCATGAAGCTGGAAATGCCAAGTGTCAAGTATGTCTAGTTACTTAAGTCCTGAAAGATAGAGCTTTTATTTCTCAGAGAGAACACCAAACTGGAGACTTCAGAGAAGGCTCCATTTAAATGTCCCAAGTTGATTTGCTTTTCAATGGAAGCAGAGCAGGAGGAAGAAGATACCAATTAAACTGAACCCTCAGGGTACAGCCATCTCATGACTGGCACGCGTTGAGCAGAAACTGCTCAGGATCCCTTCATCAAGCTGAGCTAGAGTTCATCTCCAGTGATGGTCCACCTCTTATGAAGACCTCAAGGTCTAATGATGGAACAAGGGTAATGATGGATCATGTTCCAAATGAAATGCCATTGCCAGCAACTGACATTTGGCATTTCTGTAGGGGTTCATTAAAGACTCTTTCCCTGCAGTTATAAGTGAGAACACACACCTCAGCTTAAAGGCAAGGAAATTCCTCAAGCTTATGCATCTCTAAGTATGGCTGGTAGAGTCCACTTGACCCAACAAAAGGTAGACACCTTGTGTTCTGTTATCTTCTGCACAGTCAAGCTGCCTGACAATGGCATTCTCATAGTACTCAGCTTCCATCTTAAACTACAACCCATGAAATAACCAGAAGAGATAGTTCCCAGAGAAAGAAATACAGTTGGCTAAAAACCAAATGGAAAAAGTTTGATCTCACTTGTAATCAAAGATGTTTGTTTACATAATCATAAGAAGTTACTCTTGAGAAAAAATACATAAATACATATATTTATGTATCATATATACACACACACATATATATGTAAGATGAGATGAAATGAACATTCTCATACTGTGCTAGCGAGGATGTCAATTAGGTTAACTATCTTAAAAAATAAACCAGTCATTTCTACCAAGAACCTTCAAAAAGAACACTTTGGACTAGTCATACCACTTCTGAGAAGGTACTTGGCAATTACCCACCTGATTGCACAAAAAATCTTTGAAGCGGTAATATCTACAGCAGCAAAAATGATATAAATATTAAATCACTCTCAATAGCTCTTAGATAACCCTGGTGTACCACATGGTAGAATATTATGTAGCTCTTAAAAGTGGTATACTAAAACTACCTTTAAAACATTGTAAAAAGCAAATATTTTCATGTTAAATTTGAAGAAAAGAATAAAGTTTATATGCAGTATGCTGACAATTTCTGTGGGGAAAAAGCCTTTAAGAAATGTAAGCACATCAAATTGTAACTGGGTGGTAAGATTGGGTAAGATAATTTTGCTATCATTATTCTCATTTCTCAATTTGCACAATGATTATATACCAGGTTATGATAATAAAAATATAAGTTAAAAATAAACTAAGAGGTCTGACAATTAAGTTCATGAACTCATCCTACAAAAAGTGCTTCATATGTCATTACTGAATATTATAGTCACTTTCAAAGCACCCCCTTTAGAAGATATATACCAATGTCAGTGCCTACTCTGCTCTTCAAAGCAATTTTGGAACTCTTTTACTGGAATGGCCATCAAAGTTTTTATTGTATTACCCTTGATGTCCTGAGTGTCACCAAAATGTCTTCCCTTCAATATTTCCTCTATCTTAGGGTAAAGAAAAAAGTCAGCAGGGGCCAAATCAGTGAATAGGGAGGGTGTTCCAATAGTTATTTGTTTACTGGCTAAAAATTCCCTCAGAGTGCTGTGTGAGCTGGCGCATTGTTGTGATGCAAGAGCCATGATTTGTTGGTGAAAAGTTTAGGTTGTTTTCATTTAACATTTTTTTGCCCCCAGCCTTTTCAGCATTTCCAAATAGTAAACTTGTTTAACTTTGTCCATTTGGTACAAATTCATAAAGAACAATCTCTCTGATATCAAAAAGGTTAGCAACAACATTTTGACTATTGATTTGTATTAATGGTCATAGAGAATTGGTCACTTCTGTTGTGCACTTTGACGCTTTGTTTCAGGGTCACATTGGTACACCCATGCTTCATCACCCAAAACATCATCTTTCCTCTCCAAAAGGTCCTGGCAAACTTCAACTCTCCTTTACTTTTGTTCCTTAGTGAGCTCCTTTGGGACCTTTTTCCTACACACCTTTTTCATGCTAAGATTTTTAGTTAAGATTTTCCTGTTTCTCTATAGATCTTGGTCTGCTATGCTTCTCACAGTCAGCTGATAATTTTGACACATAATCTGTTGAGGCCACCCTCACCATCAGTGGCCCTTTCTCTCCCCTCAGAAAAATATTTAATCCATTTGTACACTGCTGTTTTCTTCATGGCATTATCCCCATAAACGTGGACTAACATGTCCCTGACTTCACTTCCACTCTTTCCAAATTTAATAAGAAATTTAGTGTTTGTTCATTTGAATGTTTGCTGTAATTGAAGCTCCGACATTCTCAGGACAGGACACAAAATATACAACAACAATAATGAACACCACTAAGACACAACCACATGTCTACAAGAACAGAGCTGAAAGACACTTACATGCCAAGGTTATGAAACTTTACTGAGTTGTTCGTAATTTCTGCCAACATAAGCACATGGTAGCAAATTCATAAACTTAATTGTCAGAACTCTTATGTTTTAAATGTCACTGTTTTAAAACATTAAGTAAAACTGAAAGTACATGGAAAAGGTATTCCATTTTGCCCCTGCCTTGGGGAACATAAACTATAGAAAAAGTCACATCATGTTTTAGTCCAAATCTAATAAAATTTTAGTTTTCTTTTTTTTTTTTTTTTTTGAGACAGAGCCTCAAGCTATCCACCTGGGTAGAGTGCTGTGGCATCACAGCTCACAGCAACCTCCAACTCCTGGGCTCAAGCGAGTCTCCTGCCTCCGCCTCCCAAGCAGCTGGGACCACAGGCGCCCGCCACAACGCCTGGCCATTTTTTGGTTGCAGCCATCTTTGT
>CAUYQV010075620.1:0-85774 GCA_963574575.1 Galagoides demidoff | reverse complement strand
GAGTCTGCTGAAAGGTCACCCTCGACCTGAATGTCATCCTATCATCCCGATACTGACTTAATCTTATTCTGCATAAAGGTCAACCTCACCATGAATGTCATCCTCTCCTCCCGATAGTGACTTACTGTGAGTCTGCTGAAACGTGACCCTAGCCAAGTATGTCATAATCTGCTACTGAGAGTGACTTACTCTGACTCTGCTGAAAGGTCACCCTCGCCCTGAATGTCATCCTCTCCAGACAGTGACTTACTCTGAGTCTGCTGAAAGGTCACCCTCACCATGAATGTCATCCTCTCCTGATAGTGACTTACTCTGAGTCTGCTGAAAGGTCACCCTCGCCCTGAATGTCATCCTCTCCTGACAGTGACTTACTCTGAGTCTGCTGAAAGGTCGCCCTCACCCTGAATGTCATCCTCTCCTGACAGTGACTTACTCTGAGTCTGCTGAAAGGTCACCCTCATCCTGAATGTCATCCTCTCCTGACAGTGACTTACTCTGAGTCTGCTGAAAGGTCACCCTCACCATGAATGTCATCCTCTCCTGACAGTGACTTACTCTGAGTCTGCTCTAAGGTCACCCTCACCATGAATGTCATCCTCTCCAGACAGTGACTTACTCTGAGTCTGCTGAAAGGTCACCCTCACCCTGAATGTCATCCTCTCCTGACAGTGACTTACTCTGAGTCTGCTGAAAGGTCACCCTCACCCTGAATGTCATCCTCTCCTCCTAATAGTGACGTACTCTGAGTCTGCTGAAAGGTCGCCCTCGGCCTGAATGTCATCCTCTCCTGATAGTGACTTACTCTGAGTCTGCTGAAAGGTCGCCCTCGGCCTGAATGTCATCCTCTCATCCCGATAGTGACTTACTCCGAGTCTGCTGAAAGGACGCCCTCGGCCTGAATGTCATCCTCTCCTCCTGACAGTGACTTACTCTGATTCTGCTGAAAGGACGCCCCTTGCCCTGAATGTCATCGTCTCCTGATATCCACTAAAAAATATACTGTTGGTTTAGAGTGTTCTTAGTATTCAGTTATGTTTATTGCTTAGAAAATCTACTCCTGGAAATCTGTTCTTCAGAAAAACTACCAAGCTTGTAAAGACATATGTACACTTCTGCTAATACCAGCATTATGGAGAAGGAAAAAATAAGCAAACAAGCTCAACATCTACACATAGCGCACAGATAAACAGACAATGGAATGAAGCTTCTGCAGACCTTGTAAAGAATGAGGAACGTCTATAGATGCTTACCTGAAAGAGTGTTTATGACATATTGTTAAGTGTACTTTTAGCACCTTACAAAAGAATTTTTCTGAGTTCTGTCCTATGTATGTGTCTTATACTAATATTTATGAACATGTAGCCAGTACCTATGTATAAATTTGAGCACGTATGTTGATGTGGGCATATGCTTATGTACCTGTGTATGTATCGAAGTGTGCACAAATGTCTATACGTGTGTTTACATATAAAATATGGAAACTATGTATGCAAATAGTATGTATCTTTATAGATTCTTTTATAACTTTATAAAAAGATGTAGCAAGATAGGAAAAATTATGGAATAATTACCTCTTGCATGAGATTAAAGAATAAACTTTTATTAT
Source organism: Galagoides demidoff (assembly GCA_963574575.1). NCBI lineage: Eukaryota > Metazoa > Chordata > Mammalia > Primates > Galagidae > Galagoides > Galagoides demidoff. The sequence continues at coordinate 84,168 of CAUYQV010075620.1, read as the reverse complement.
ATTTTATTCATTTAGAAACATGAAAAAATGTAGTCAAAACTATGGTGTTTATTTCGGGGCCTGCTCCAAATTATGAGTCAGACTTGAAATATATGTGAAGTCTTTTCCTAAGAATAGTCATTCTTCTTACCCTGTCTAAGGACTTCACTATTTCTGAATGGCTCATGACTGTAATCCTTTAAGGTGATTGTCCTCATGTTCTCAGGAGGCAGCAGCATCTCCCCCAGAGACTACTCACGTCCTTCCTAACCACATACTGGGCCTCTGGGTTCCATAGCAATGGCGCTAAAGTCACATATGTGCTGGGGCCTCCTCCCTACAAAGCAGCCACTGGAAAACGTCACTTTGTCTGACACTGATGAGATGCATAGTGCTCAGACACCTGCCATGGGACCACATTTTATATTCATACGTTAAACAAACCATTGTCACTGATTCATAATAATGAAAGTTCATTTTTTGTGAAATAGAGAGTTATAGCACAATTATTCTGCTTTCAAAGGGTATTTTTCACATGAAAAGATGATTTAATATTGACATTTTAAAAAATAAGCTGCTTTAGTACATTTAAAATGTACTTTGATTTACAAATATTTGACTTACTCTCTATACTTAACACTACCTTGTATACCTTTTACTTGGATGGGAATTTAAAGCCAGACTCAGGAGTAATCTATGTGCCATCCTCTTAAAGCATACTTTGAGCTGAGAATATTTTCCATTTTCTTAATGTGCCTCTCAAGATGAAATTTCCTTTCTTTGTTTTATTTTAGTTTCAAAATTATAAGAGGGTACAAATGTTTTTGGTTGGATGGGTCGTTTTGTAACAGGTGTGCTCCTCACCCAGCCGTGCTCCTCGCACCTGCTAGGTGGGGCTTCGCCCTCCCTCTGTTCCCCTCCCCTGCTTCATTTCCACTAGGTTGTACTTCCGTCCGTGCACATCTGTGCTCTTTGTTACTTCCGAGTTTATAGCAAATAAATGTGGTGTTTGTTCTTCCATTCTTGAGATACTTCACTAAGGAGAAAAAGCTCCACTTTATCCACATTATTGCAAAAGGCATTAATTCCTCCCTTTTTGTGGCTAAGTAGTTCTCCATGGTATACATATACCACATTTTATTCATTCTTCCCTTTTTGTGGCTGAGTAGTTCTCCATGGTGTACACACACCACATTATATTAATTCCCCCCTTTTTGTGGCTGAGTAGTTCTCCATGGTGTATACACACCACATTATATTAATCTTCTCGGGTAATGATGGGCACTTGAGTTGATTCCCCATCACTGCAATTGTGAATTATGCTGATTTAAGTACTAAAGGGCAGGTGTCTTTTTGACAGAGAGACTCCTCTTCTTCTGGTAGATACCCCGTGGTAGGAACGCTGCAGCTCTCCCCAACTATTTTAGGTCTCCATGCTGGACTCATTCACTTACTCAATGGGCAGATATTTACTGAGTATCTACTTCCTGCTCTCCCTTTTAAGTGCTGGGAATACACATGTGAATAAAATGGACACCGTTTAAATCTACTGAGGGCAACAGACTTTAATCCTTTCATCTCATAAATGAAGTAGACTGTCAGATTGCATGGCAGGATGTGAAGGAAAGTAAAGGGGGTACAGGAATCAGGGAGGGCTGCTCCTTTCTGTGAAAAGACATATAAGCAGAGACCTGGAGACCTGGGGGGAGTCAGCTGCACGAAGAGCTGGACCTGCTCGTCCTGGCATTGAGATGGGTAAAGGCCCGGGGGTGTAGAAAGGCCTGCATCCCATTGGAGAATGGGAATAAAGTTCATGTCCCTGGAGGGTGGGTGGTGACCTGGCACAGAGCCACACCAGTAAAAACACATGTGAGGAAGGTTTTCATAAGGCTGGGATTTCAACTCAGACTTCCTGGTGGTCAGTCCACGTTTACTGCAAGGCCTGTCAACACCTGAGCACGTTCTTGGGCAGTAGACAGAGTCACATGAAGCTTTCTGTACACTTGCCCAGGACCCCCCCACAGGACAGCTGTCTAAGTCCTACCAGAAGGACACGGTTTTTCAGGAGGCAAAGAGATGGATGGGAAGGAGACAGGAGGAAAGGAGCCCAGTGCTGAGTGGCACGTAGGGCGGGAGGCAAAGCGAATTCGGCCCCCGGGCTCCAGGCTACACGATGAGCAAAGCGTGGGGTGGATCTCAGCTGGGGGCTTCTGTGGAGGGCATCACCTGACGATGCTGTACAGAGGGCCTGCTCTGCCCTGCAGCCACCAGAATTAGCTTCCCAAACACAACTAGTCCCTGTGTTCTCCTGATGTAAAAGTGACAAGGTGACATCTCCTTGGAACCACACCCAAGGCCTTTGTAAGTGGATCTACAAATTCTTCTCTAATATTTTCTCCTTTACTTTACTGAGGTAAACTACAGGGCCCCTTTGCCCTGAATGGCCAACACAGAACATTCTCTGTGCCCTGGCACGTGGGAGTCTTCCTCCTGGAAGGACCAGTCCTCTCTGAGTGCACACCTGGCCGTCCAGGTCAGCTCCAGCTGCCTGGTAGTCAGTGGGTTACAGATACTGGTGCCAGGTGTCCCTGACGGCTGAACTCCAGGCAGGGCTTCTCCTCAGTAGGAAGAGTTGCTGGAGGGAGGTGGATTAGTTTGGTGGAGGTTGGGAGAACTTTACTGGTGAAGGAACAGCATGTGACAAGGTCCTGTGGCAAGAGGGAGCTCAGCTTGCTGAAGGAACTGAAGGAAACCCAGTGTCTGCCAGGCAGAGTAAGCGAAGTTAGAAGCTGGAGGGGGTAGACTCTGAGTAGGGCTTTAACAAGTGAAACTGACTTTTTCTTTTCTTACATAATACTGGACTGGCGACTGATTACCATGCATGTGAAATTGCAGATACAACGTAAAAAATATCAATAGGCCCACACCACTTATCATATTGCTTCTATCTTTGCGATAGCAAAGAGAACATGAAGAAATGCTTGAAAATCCAAAATACGGTAAGAGACACTGGTAAGATCCAATTCCATTAATCCCTACCAGACTGTAAAGTCACTAAGTGTAGGCTGGTTGTAGGAATCTAAGACACGGAGGAGACATACTGACTGGGATGTCAAGTATTGGGGAAAATTTTAAATAATTACACAAGATGGAGTGTGATTTCAAAACAAAGGAAGGTTCAGAAGACTTTATAGAGCCTGAAAGAATACTGCTGGGTCTTCAAGGTTTGGAAAAACCCAGGTGAAGAGCTAGAGGAGGAAGTTTTGGGAGAAGGAAGAGAAGCCAGGGTTCAGGTATCAAAAAACAAACAAACAAACAAACAAACCCGAGAGGCTGGGCCGTTCCAGGGGCATCAGGAACAGCCTAACTGGAACGAAGGTGCATCTTTAGGAGGAGAGGAAAATAAATAAGAAACTAAAATGTTAAGAAAAACTTGTCAAAGAGGAACGCTACAGGAGGTGAAATAATTGACCTATAAAAGCTTATAAGGCAACTGAAAAATTTGTTCACAAGAATCCATGCATAGGATTTTGAGTTGCTATTACTTTGTTACTTATTGTAAGCAGAATTTAACTGGAAAAAGTCAAGAATTGCTTGATAATTAAAATGTGCAACAGTATGGCTGGAGAGTATGGGAACTCCAAGTCTGCCTTAATTAGGTGCTAAAAATAGATGTTTCTAAAAGTCCCGTTTCCTTTCTAGGCCATCCAATGTTCTTGAGAAGCGCCTTTAATCTCAGCAATGTGCTAATTGTTTCTAATGGCCTGTAAAAAAAAGCTCCCTAATCTATTAACCTCTTCTCTTTAGACAGAGACTCAGGAAATTAGTCTTTGAAAGAAAATTTCCCAGCAGGTTGCCCAAGAGGGTGTCCCAAAGTAGAGACACCAGTCACTTGGTTTGGAGGGGACTCAAGGTTAAACCAGAACAGCAAACTTATAATGTGGAACAGATAAGCTCAAAACCTAAACAAAACCAAAAAATAAAAGACAACTCCTCCTCTCTCTGGTTTAGTTTGCTTGTGTTGCTATCTGTAGGGATAAATATAAACTATGACACCACTCAAATAGCTTCCAGATACACTATACAAGTCTGTAATTCTAGTGCTTTTAAAACATTAAAACAATATCTGCTAATTTATACAAATATTGAAAGCTTGATCCTTATAAGTTAAAACTGATGCCATACTGAAAATAGGGTTCAAGTGAGTCTTAGAAAGGAAATGGCCATCTCAACAGTCAGAAAATGAGCCAGGGCATTCAAAGTTTATGTGATTTGTCCTGAAAGAATAATAATCGCAGAATAGCCAAAAAGTGGTGTGAAAAATATGGCCAATGAAGAGAAGCTTTCTCAAACATACTTTAAAATTTATTTGAAAGTATATTAATGAAACGATAATCCTTCATAGAATAAGTAATGGTAAAGAAGTGGAAGCCCAGACAGGGGCTCCTACGAGTGACACAAATACATGTGTGGGATTTCAGGTTATGAAATAATATTTCAAGATTATGAGGTATTAGATGACTTGATAAATGGTATTAGAATAATAATAATAATATTAGTAATCATAATAATAAACATTAGATCTTTTCAAAATTCCTCAACATAAGTACTTAGGAAGATGAAAATACCAAATGTTTAAAACAATAAAATTATAAAGCTATGAGATTATAATAGGTGTACATCAAATTAATAGCCCAGCATTGGCCAAGAATTCCAAAGAAGGCAGAGAAATCAAAATTGCTGACAATTATATGGAAAATCACTCAAAACAGAATAAAAGAAAAATATCAAATGGAGAAATATTGATATTTATTCTGTGTATGGAAAAGTGCTAGCATTCCTGACATAGAAAGAAATCTTCCAGGTGGTACCCGCAGCCCAGTAGGTAGGGCGCTGGCCCCAGGCACCGAGGGTGGCAGGTTCAAACCTGGCCCTGGTTAAATTGCAATAAAAAAATAGCTGGGCATTCTGGTGGGCACCTGTAGTCCCAGCTACTCAGGAGGCTGAGGGAAGAGGATCACCTAAGGCCAGGAGTTGGAGGTTGCTGTGAGCTGTGACTCCATGGCTCTACCTTTGTCTGCTCTGTTCATTGTTTTCTGTGGGAATAATTCACTCAACTTAAAATTACCAAATAACATAAAAAATTCTGCATTATTTCTGAAATCACACTGACATATAGTGGAGGATTTTTTCAGAATAAAGTCAGATGACTTTTGCAATTATTTAAAGAACTACAAACTTATTTTCATTCTTCTTTAACCTTAGGATTCATTTCCACAGCAAGACAAAAATAAAACAACAAAAACCCCAGGTAATATTTATAAACGCAAAGAGTGGCATCTGTTAAACCTGATAGAGGTTTTTGGAACTTATTTAAAATACAGAACTGAATTACAGTTTGTTGGCTCTGGAAAATGCCTTCTCAGAATCGTTTTCTCTCTCCACAGACTCGGCCCCTCCTCCACAGGGCAGGCTTCCTCATCTCTGCCTGTTTAACACGCATGTAACGTGTTTCCCAGCACTGGATGAGGCTTTCTTCCCCCCTTAGTTCATCAACATCCATTGGAAAAGAGCTCACTGGGAAGGGCAAGGCGTTCACTCGTGTGGAACTTAGTTTATCTTCGGGATCTAGAGGCACAGTAGACTGGGAATCAGCCTGGCTCAGCGGGTCAGAGGAAGTGAGCAGAATCAGAGGTGGGTCCATCCCAGCCTGTCTGCCCACCGCAGGCTTTCCCACCCTCAGGACTGTAATGCAGGCTAATCGCATGTACCCTTATGTTAATTCAAAACTTAAACAAATTGAGGCCAGAAAAGTCTTTGCGTGGGCAGCAGAGCTCTGTACGTATTGGAGGACACTGAGCAGCCTGTCTGGCGTTGACACAGTAGAGGCCAGTGGTCCCACCACTCAGTGGAGACAACAGTCTCCCAGAGCTCCCACAGGGGCCAAACCATCCTCCTTGGAAGCCACACCCCACAGCCAGTGAAGGATACTGCAGAGACAGATTCTTACGTCTGGTCTTATCATCAAAGGGGGAACATGGGGTTGTGGAGAGTGTCTGCTAAATTCTGCACTGTCATAACTCCATTCATAAAAAGTATAGAATTAGCCTTAAAGACACTGCTGTTCTCAGAGGAAAAAAATGTTGCCATTGTCCTAGTTAAAGAAAGGTTTGTGGATGAGAATTTCACAGAACAGGAGCCTTCAGGGATTTGAAAGTGGCCTGTCAGTCCTGCTGCCCATCACGTGTTCTTTACTCGTGCTCCTAGAACCGTGGCGTAAGTTTGGGGAACAAGATACAGACGAGACCAGACCAGTAAAAGTTTATCTTCAGCATGCTCCTCCAGTTAGCTGGTGCGAGCCCAGCGCTCTGCTAACACTTACTGTTTGCTGTGTGCTGGGCCCCAGTCAAGTTTTATCTCACTTAATTCTTACAAGAGGTGGGGGACAGCCGAGGAGCAGCAGGCAGAGGTGGAGCCAGGCTTTGAATCTCGTGTTTCGGCTCCAGAGCCCGCACACTGGAGCCCAGTCTGGTCCCCGGGAAGCCTTCATCAGAGGCTGGCTCCCTTGGTGTCCTTCGCACCCCGAGCCACTCAAGGGTGAGTCAATTTATGCTGACAAACAACCGTAAGTGAACAGAGGAGAATAAGTGATCAGGCCTGTGAGAGACTGGGGCGGCGGGGAGAGGACTCTGGGCTTCCAGCTGGTCTCACTGTGGGGTCAGTGTGGGTGAAACAGCAGAGTGGACCAGAAGCAAGTGCCAGCGCAGTCCGACATGTTTATAGAACAGTAAGTCTATCTCAACTAAGCCAAATTTTCAAGATAAATAAATATATAATTCCACTACCTATAATTTAGTAAGGGATATAAAATAAGAGGTTCAAAGATTAAAATTTATTTTTTAATTTCCTGAATTAAAATATCTCTCCATATGGACTTAAAGTTGCAAAAGCCAGAAACATTATATATATATATCTCATTCCAGAAAAATCAGACTGAAGCCAAACACTGGCAGCTATGTGAAAACCACTGTGTATGAAGGAATGAGCTCATCTCACGCACTTGATTATTTCCTTAGAATATTGTTCCACATAAATTCTATAACAGAGTTACTTAAAATAGAATTAGTCCACCTATTACAACTTTTAGTGGTAAATTAAAAAATAAAGAAATTATTCTAGCTATTACCTTAATGATTTGAAAGGACACTTTCTTGGAAAATTCGACTTTCACGTTTAATACTGGCATTCAGTCCATGACAGAATATTGGTCATTCCTCTGTGCAGAGCTCAGCAGTATGCCAGCACGCTGAAGTCTGTGATAACAGGGACCTCACAGTCCCCTGACACCTGCTAGGAGGCCACATCAATGGGTCAGCCATCGTTACCAAGTCTGGCCAACTGTCTAATGCATAATTGGAGTAAGACAGTACCTTCCTTAATATCATACAGAAAACTCTGGAGTGGCAGGGGATTCTGAGGGATTGGCAAATCCAGGGGAAGGTTTCATTGATAGTAACATTTGGATGACATTTCATACTTTTTGAAGTGCTTTCACATGAATTTTATTTCTGGACTATCACTAAAACTTCTACAACCCTTGGAAGTGGGTAGTATCAACCTCATCTGATACAAAGATCATTGCGGGGTAAATGACTAGCTCAAGTTTACATAGCACGTAAAATTTGCTGCAGACGCCATCCCAGGTCTGATCTGGATTTTGTTTGTTTTCTGTTGCACCAGCTGCTGCCTTTCTGACGCTACCATCTGAAGGAGGTAAAGGAATAGAGCTGAGTGGGGAATGTCTTGGGAAGGCTTCTGAATGCCAGTGCAGGTCCAGTCTTTAATTAAAGTACTTAGATCAATTTAACTGACCTATTCCTCTTTTATGGAGGACTACTTTAAAACCTAGTCAATATAAGTTTATCATGGGAATCACGTGAAATTAATCTTTAAATAATCACTGAGCAAATGTAACAGCCTTTAAAAATGAGCATAAAAATAGAATTTGAGGTAAGAAAGTCTAGATGACAGAAAGTACAATCCCACATGTCCGAAGTTCACTGAGTTGCAGAAAGCTTAGGATGTTAATATTGAACGCCAAATCCCTGAACAGTTAAAAAGCACGAAGAGATAAAGATATTTTCATTGGCTTTTAAAAATGATATTATATACTAGGGTGACTTATTAGTGACATTGGTGATTATTTGTACTGTGGGTAAATGTTTAGAGCAACAATTGTATATTTTTAAAGACTTGCTAAATTGTTTATCTCATCTCATGAGACTTCACAATAGCCACATTTAAGAAGTTAAACTCTACTAAAATTTCTAAATTTTAAAGACATCCTATCTTTCCCAAATATTTCTGTGTTGCCAAGACCCACTTTTCTTTCACAATTCCTTTTTATACACTCACATGCTCACATTATTCCTCTCATTCATATTAAAATATATTTACTGTATAAAATGGTCCCTCTTCTCTCAAAATATTTCCTCTGAGCTAACAGTCAGGGCTGAATGTTCCTATTTGGATAAATGTCTCATGTTCAAAAAACAACTATTTATGAAATGTTTTCCAAGAGGAAAAGGATTATTAATACCATTACAAATGATGATACATTTGTGTAGAGATCTAAAATTTTCCAATATGTTCACAGAAACCTATTTACTGGATCCTACTACCACCTGAATTAACCAAATTTAGGAAATTAGGATTAGGATGATTGCTTTGCCCAAGTCAGACAATCAGTCATTGGTGGATATGGTCCTAAGATCTAGGGCTTCAGAATCTGCAGTTTTTGATACTACTTTTTTTTTTTTTTTTTTGGAGACAGAGTCTCAAGCTGTTGCCCTGGATAGAGTACTGTGGTGTCGTAGCTCACAGCAACCTCCCCTCCAACTGGGGTTAAAGTGATCCTCCTGCCTTGGTTTTTCTATTTTTAGCAGAGATGGGGCCTCCCTTTTTGTTCAGGCTGGTCTTAAACTCATGAGGACAAGCAATCCACCTGCCTCGGCCTCCCAGAGTGCTAGGATTACAGGCATGAGCCACCACGCCCAGCTTTCTGAAGCTGATGTTGTAAAGCAGGGCTGTGCTGGCTTGGTTCACAGCTCTGACATGCCCATACTGGAAGCAAAACACTAGAGCGTTCTCTGGGTGTTTTCTCACACAATACGCACAACAGCTAGCAGGCACCCTCTTGCCATCCACAAAGACGGAGGTTGGGTGGCAGAGCCAAGTTTTAGGCCCAGGTCCTTGGTTCTCAAAGGCAGGGCTCTTAGCACTAGCTAGCCGTGCGTCTTGGGAACTACGAAGACCACTGGAGGTTAATGAAAAATATATTCACATCCTAACTGTGAAAATAGAAGGAAAATTAAAGGGAAGAAGATGCAGACATTACTCTCCTTTAGCAGCTGGGGATAAATCACATGATAAGATTTAAAAAATCTAGAGAAAAATTTAAGATCACTTAGACAGTAATACATGCCTGTAAATAACTCTTGGATACAAACTCTCTCCTGTGTTTGTGAGAATAATACAGATCAGAAAAGCCTTCACCAGAGAGGCATCAGAAGGAGACGAGTGTTAAGTGTCCCAGGAAGGTGATGTGGAATGAAGATTAATTACTGCCAGCAAAAGGGTCAGTGCTGAAACAATGGAGGACTGCACCTTGCTGGGGACAGAATAAAGAATAAAAATCTTGTCTGGAATAAAGAATCTTGTCAAGCAGAGGGTCAAAGTCAGTCTGTGGATGTAAGAACACCAAATAACAACTCCTCAGCCACGGCAGGCAGTCTGCTTTTCCAACTGTGAGCTTAGGAGCAGGGCAGCACAATTCACTCTGCCACCAGGAATTGACTCTGATGCACACAGACATTACAGTGCAGGAGTGAGTGTGTGTCATACGTCCCCATGTGTCTCTAACACTCACACTGGGACCTTTCCTAAACCCTGGGGGCTGGAGCACCACTGAAAGTAACTTGCTATTAATATGGTAAAGAGAAAGGGAGGTATATCTGGTTTATAAAAGTCAGGTACCCCCATTATACCTTGCATTGCAGAAATGAGTCCAGCAACATCTCCAGCTGAAGGCAGGAAGAGAATTTCATGGAGGGTTAGCTCTGGCTGGGGTCAGAAACTAACTCACCATCTCTTCCATTTCTGCCTCTTTCCCATAATCCAAGGAGCCCGCATCTCTCCACAGACACGTGCCCGGGGAAGGAGGAAGAACAGGCTCATCTGCGGCTACCTCTCCTCCCGGGGTCTGGGCTCTTTGGGGTGCAGGTTCTGAGGAGCAACCCTAGGAGAAAAACCCCTAGGCCCCCAGGTCCCCAGCCGGGTGACTCCCTCAGTGTGAGGAGGTGACGGGACTGGAGTTGCATGCTGACAGCCCTGCCTGCTATGCGCTCTACTGCCATCTCGGTGAGGACGGACTGGGCCGAGCTCTGTGAAGTGCTGGGAGCCCACAGCCAACAGGTGGCGGGGTCAATGGAAAGCACGGGGATTACAGATTCACTCCACACAAAGCACATGTGGGAAACACAAGTCGGGAAGTACAGTGAGCAGATTAAAATCGTCAGAAGGCTTTTGCATCAGGCTTTCCATCATTTTCTGATCATTCTAGAACTATTTATTTGTGTGACTGTTGCTGACATTTGATTTTAAGATAAACTCTTCCAACAGTAATAAGCTGAAAGAGGAAGTGCACATAGAACTTCTATTTCTCAAGAAAGTTATTGTTGAACGTGTAAGTGGCATCAAGGTTTGTCAACACCTTCCATCTACCACAGGGCCACTGACCACACAGGGCCCAGACGCAAATCTGCTGACGGTACATTAGTGTCTATTACAAAGCCTGCAATTATTTTAATACTGTGACCCCCACATGGGACTTCACGCATGCAGTTCAGAAGGCATGTTTACATATGACTCAGACAAGAAATGTGGCTTTTCTTTTTTCTTTTGAGACAGAGTTTCACTTTGTCACCCTCAGTGGAGTGCTGTGGCGTCACAGCACACAGCAACCTCAAACTCCTAGGCTTACGTGATTCTCTTACCTCAGCCTCCTGAGTAGCTGGGACTACAGGCACCCAGCACAATGCTGGGCTATTTTTAGAGGTGGGTGGGGTCTCACTCTGGCTCAAGCTGGTCTTGAACCTGGTCAAGCAATCCACCCACCTCGGCCTCCCAGAGTGCTAGGATTACAGGCGTGAGCCACCTTGCCCAGCCAAAATGGGGCTTTTCATTTAGATCAAACGACTGTTCAAAATTAATGTACTCAGTTTTGATTCCAAGTCTTCTTGCATGTATGAAAAGTTAAATGCTAGTTGTTAGTGTTAACTTGCTTAGCAGAACGTCATAAAGAGATCAAATAGTTTTCTAATGCATAATTGGATGACAAAAAAGGAACGCCTATTAATTCCAGGAACTGTTCAATTTTCCTTTTCATATAATTTGCTGACCCAAAGTAAATCTTTTAGAAGTTTACTAACTGCTGAAATATCTGCCATTATTATGAATTTCACTGAAAATTCAGTTTAAAAGGTTAACATAGGATATATTCTTTAAAAAAAAAATAACATGAACATATTATTTGGTGGAACTCAGTATAATGTGTAAAGCAAATGTTTTCACTAAATTTAAAAACTTGGGGTGCATTTTGAAAGTAATTATTGTGTGCATATAATTCATAATTGCGTTCAAACAAGCTACGATGTTGTACTAATCAAAGCAGAAGCTGTAGTTGTCAAAATTTACAAATATTTTTACATACACTGAGCAAATGAACAACAAAGTAGTTGTGACACAGCTGACATAAGATTAAAAAAAAAAAAAAACCCTTCTCTTCACCAGGGCAGTCCTCACTGTCTCTCTCTGCTGCTGCCTCAGGAAAGGTTCAGCTTTGGGAACAGAATTATAAATTGGCTCAAGTATCTATAATAGTATTAACTTCCCAAGGAGAGTCTTCTAACCCTGCTCACATTTGAAATGAACTAGCAATATTTAATCAAAACATTCAACTAAGGGATGCCCCGAATCTTCAGCTCTTGAGTTTGCAAGAAGACATTGAAACTAATCTCTACAAAAGTGAAGAAGAAATTGATTAAACAATAACTCAGACAACATGTAAGTTTTTTTTTTTTTTTTTTTTGAGACAGAGCCTCAAGCTGCCTCCTGGGTAGAGTACCGTGGCATCATGGCTCACAGCAACCTCCAACTCCTGGGCTCAAGCGAGCCTCCTGCCTCAGCCTCCCAAGTAGCTGGGACCACAGGCGCCCACCACAATGCCTGGCTATTTTTTGGTTGCAGCCGTCATTGTTGTTTGGCGGGTCCGGGGCTGAATTCAAACCTGCCACCTTAGGTGTATGTGGCTGGCGCCTTAGCCGATTGAGCCACAGGCATGGAGCCAACATTTAAGATTTCAATTCTGAAGTCTATAATTGAACATTTGAAATATTTCAATTTGTGGGAGGAATCTTTTAATTAAATTTATGTTCACACTGAAAAGAAGTGATTTTGCTACATGTAAATGTGGGTGGTAGAAATTTCAAAACATGTATAAGTATAAATAATTTGATAAATTCTGTTTGGTAAAAATATTTGTCAAATAAAGATTCTCTGAGTGAACCAAAAGATAGTACCTCGTATGATATTCTGTTGGAAAAGTTACTCATTTTAATTTTTTAAAAAGTTAAGAGTTGGCAATACTCTCAAAATCTCTGAGCATACTGCTGGTGTAGGGAGAATTTCTAATTAAAACTAATATGATCTACAGAGAAAAATCATTGGCAGAGTTATCAATTTCAAATGTTTAATCACTCTACAACTTTGAAGAATATTACAATTTAAATTTTTAAGGAAACCCCCCCCAAATATTTAAATTTTTTAATTAAACAAAAAATGTTTTGAATAAAATACCAAATATACAGTGTTAGGGACCTATATAGTAAATAAACCTGATAAAGTACATAAATAAATAAATGATAGTATACTCTGTGTATGTTAACATATCAATATAAACAAATTTAAACCTTTTTCCTTTTATCCTATTTATATTTTATTTAGAATAAATTTTGTGTTTTCAAATTGTTTTTAAATAAAACATTTTCACAGGTCCTCCAATAGAATAAAACATATTTTTATCCAATCAAATAATTTAAGGGACTGTAATTTTAATTCTTTAGCATGCTCTGTATTGGTCCCCGAAGTACCCTGCTGGTCACCCACCACACGTGCCCCCCACAATGCTCAGTAAATGCCAAGATTACATTCTTCTGTAGGGCATCAGCTCCGATGAACTTACTGTTGTTCCATCATAGAAAGAGTCAATAAAATTGTCTAAGAAAAATAGGGAATGCAGGTTTTGGGGGAAGACATTGACCATCATCACAAAGGTGTAATAAATTCAGGAAAAATGAAAAGGGAAACCACCCTTGTGTTCAAGCGCAGAAGGCACCTGATGTGGGACCTGCCATGACGGCAACAGGGGTTTGAATCTGACTTGGGGTCAATGTCTGGGCCCCTCCAGAGTAAAATGCCAGGAGGAGGATGCATTTCAGTGGAGGCAAAACCTGCACTGGCTGGTTTGGGCTTCAACAGGTGGTGTCATTATCCAGCAGGTAGGTGTAAAAGAAAAGCCAGGAGGCAGAGTGGGGATGCTCTGCTCAAACACACATGGATGATTCTGGGTATCATCTTAACCCCCCCTTGACCAGGTAGTTCCAGGAAAGAATTACTGGAGAAAGTTGGCCTGAAAAAATCCATCTGGGTCCCTGTTCTCCAGCAACAATACACTGAGAACAAACTTATGGGTGAAATCGCTGTCTCGTCTGAGCTAACTGGGTCCCTTCACATACTCACCTGCTGGCAGGTGCCCTGTCACCTGGTCTCCCTGAATTCCATCAGAAAATGAATACTTTATTTCAGCTTGAAGCACCTGAAATGGTTCCTTGAGCCACAGATAATCTCAGTAAGTATCTGTTGAGTGAACAGACTGAGTGGCTTTTCCTCTCTCTTTGATGGTGAAGACGGGGTTGGAGCTCACAGGTGCCTGCACACAACTGCTTTGTCCATGATGCTGACAGCACAGGATGCTGGCATATCTGGGCAGCACAGCCGGCCTTAGTGTGTGAGAATCTACATCTAGATCTGGAAACTCGTGAAATTCTACTCCTAGTGCCCACAAGGTGCAGGATGTGAGGCCGTGTTTTCTGTGTCATGGAATTTGCCAAATTAACAAGGAGCAGAATCAAGACACCGTGACCTTTGTTTTAGTAAATAACTTTGCACTCCAGGTTTCCCAGATTATTACTTATTTTTGTTGCAAACAGCTCTACAAGCTGTGGAAGCCACAAAGGACAAATCTGCAAACACTTAATTTCAAATATCATGGGGAATATAGCTGCACCTAGGATGCTGACAGAGGACAGGGCGGGTCACGTCCCTGCTAATCACCAACACGATGTCCCAGAAGCTCAAAATCTCTATCTGAAGATATAAATGGACACATTATTTGCAGGGGAAAATAACTTCTTCCCCTCACCTAGTTGATAACAAATCGCTAATTATGAAGATAAAATTACAATTAGCCATAAATGCACAAGCTATGGAATAGTTTTCCAAATTAAAAAAAAATTACTTAAAAACTCTGTGGATATTTCTCTCCTATGAAAATGGACCTTAAAAAGAAAGCTTGGCTGTCAATAAAGTCCTAGGAATGCAGCTGGCTCTTTCTTAACATCTTCCAGCAGAAAATGAAATCCAGACGGTTGCAACATGCAAGATTGACCTTAACGGATACGAAATTGGTCCAAGAGGATTCCCAATATTGCCCTTCTCATGCTAGCAGGGGGTGCTGTGTGCCCACAGTGACAGTTAAATGAAAAGGTAAGGCATATGAATTTCACGCACAAGCACCTGTAACATCGCTAGGAAACCCTGCTGATGTGGCTGCTTGGATTTGAAATCCACAGGGCTCACTGCAGGACAAATGAAGGTCACTGACTGACATTAAGACTGACATGGTTCACATTTCCAAGTGTCGGTGTAGATAAAATATTTCTCCTCTGTTTTCATAAGTAACTGACCTTGAACAATATGGCCAAGTAATCCATATCCTGTGGTGTAGACTTCAAAATTGGACATTGTCCCTTATTCCTAACAGCTCCTTAAAACTCTCCACTGATTTCTGAATAATTCATTATTTTATTTGGTTGACTTTTGGAAAAGTCTATTAAATTCAGAAAGAAATTTTAAAAGAAGATTATTCCATAGAAAAAGGACTTTCTGTTTGCTGCACTGCATGCCAAAGATTTACTTTTTAAGTCAGCAAACAGCTATTTAAATCTTTCTGATGCAAAGACTTGGGCTGCACACTGCAGGAGAACTGGTCCCCTTGGCACAGGAGTCAAGCTCCGGCCTTGCCCCGCCAGCAGCCTGCAATTTTGTGGAGCAACAAGCTTGGAGGGAGCTGTTTTTCAGCTCTCCCTAGTTTTAAAAGAGATTGTACACTGTCCAAGTTCAGCTTTTCCTTGTCTCATTTCACTGCTATATTTTCTTTTTAACATGCAAATACACCTTCCAGCCTCATCAGATAGCTTTGCCTTTGACCATCCAAAGAAAAACATGCAGGAGGGGTTAAGGTGCAATGAAAGAAAGCAACGTAAACCACGCAGACTTTTAACCACTTCCTTGCGATCAGTTGCAATTTGTAAGTGTGTTAGCCCAATTCTTTCATCTCAAAATTATTTTAAGTTAATGTAGGTAAAGAATTACAGGTCATTAAGCACTACATTTGGAACTCAAAGCGGGTATGACGATCATCTTTTATAGATGATTCAGGCAAAGGATGAATTCTACTTTCTATACTTTCTAGACGGGTTTAAATCAGCTCCCCCTTGAGATTAGATTAGATTGGGGTGTGCCCCACTTCTCAGGGAAGATTCACTCCTGGTATAAATAGAGAGGATTACTCCCTTGTCTGGCGTGCAGTGTGAAGCTAGAAGATATATCTATGAAGTTTCCCCTTTCACCCTAAAAAGTTATAAGATTTTTATTTTATTCAGAATTTATACTCCTATTCATTATAATATAAATTTGATATACTTAATCAGTTTCAGTACATCATTTACCTTTCTCTATAATCCTATGTAAAATGGATAATTCAAAACATTTTCCACACACAGATGCAGGCAGCTTCTGTCCCTGGCATATCACATTACCATATATATACACACCGTTTGGGTTTAATAGGAGAAATCTACAGCTCTGTGTGTATGAACAGGATTCCACAGCTGCAACACACAAAAACCTTCCAGCAAGTTTCCATTACAGAAATAAAGCCACTTACTGTTACAAGTCACGTGAGAGATTCCAGTTAAATTCTGTGTGAGCGTGTCTGAGTTCTGACTGTGCGCCTCAGAGCCTGACGACTGGATAAAGCTATCAGGTCCCACCTGACCCAAAAATGTTAAAGAAGGATTAAGTTGATAGAAGATAGTCACTAGCAGTGCCTCAAAAATTAGATGGATAAAGAACTCATAGAGTAATTACTAATCACAAAGAAATGCCAACTGTAACCAAAATTAAAATGTGAACTGACAAAAGACGCTTAAGACATAACAGCTGCATTCAAAGGGAACAGATGAGACTAGATCCCCATTTCCTATCTCTTTTTGTTAGATGAAAGAACGCACACATACCAAAATACCACCAAATCATCCTCAAATCACTCTCCCCCAGGAGCGCTGGGAGCAAGTACAAATGGACTTTGAGATAAATCTTTGCTAATCTCCAAGCCCAAGTGGATCTTTAAAGTCTGCAATCGCAGCAGCACTGCTTCAGTAAACTGAATGAATTTTACTTTAAGACCGATTTGAAGGCAAGAAAATTATAAAGCCATTTATATCAAACAACAATGACATAAAAAACCTGTCTTTATTGGAAGAGTTGAAGGAAATTACAAGGTAGTACCACTCTTACATTTAATGCCCTGCTGGGACCTGGGTTTTAAAGAATTTATTTGGAAGGTTACATTTTGACTATGCAAATGCAGTTATTTTTTTTCTTTAGCCTTGGAAACTGAGGAATGATGAATAAAGTTGGAAAGAAGTAAGAGATGTATTACCAGGCAGCCTTCTAAGGAGAAAGCAGGGAAAGAGTAGGGATGATTTCTTTCCTTTTTGACAAATTACATCATGGGAAGGATTTTTCTATGTTCTATGTTTTGAAATTTTACGTCTAAAAATTTTTAGAAGAATAATATAAGACAGTCATTAGTAATGCCTCAAAAATTACATGGATAAAGAACTCACAGAGTGATTACTAATCACAAAGAAATGCCAACTAGGAGCAGAAAGACTGTTTCCACTTGGGGAAGATTACCAGGGCCTGAGCCCTAAGATGTACACACTGTTTAAGAAAAGAGGAGGACAAGGAGGTCTTTGGCTCTGCCAGTGCCATTTTTATATGACTTAATATTATTATTTCTGAGTCAAACTGAGGTGTCCGGAATGTATGAACCTTTCATCATTATAATTTCCACTGGAAATAGGACCCAACGCAGCCAGTACAGCTGTTCTGACTTCAAGTGATACACTTTCTGTGCTTGGCTTCAGTTCTTGCTTTTTGTTGAACCCAGTACCTTTTTACTATAAACCTCAGAGTGCCATCTGACAACTTGATCACATGAAGATCTCTCCACTGAAGCTGATAAGTAGAGAAGAACACAGGCTTGGTGCTAGAAAGGAACTGGCCGGTTCACGTAAAACCTCAGGATGTTCTGGTTCTCAAATAGTTCACTTTCTTCTTTAAGAGAGAGGGAAATGTTTACCTCAAATGTAAACTGGAAGGATACAAGTTGTGCACCTGAATTAAATTCGAAGCCTAGAAATTTGTAATGAACCACACTTCTATTATCTTATGCATTTTACTATGTACGACTACATGTGGTTTGATAAGGACCATCATTGAAAAACCTCTGCTTTGATTTCTATATGTGTCAACAGACAGGACCACAAGAAAGCATTCTCTCAACTGGCTAGACTGATATATAACCTATGAACAAGGGCGATCCTTCCCTTTGGGAGTTCACAGAACATATCAGAGTCTTGTAGATGGCCTACTGAAGGTCAAAGATCTTATGTTCTCTCTCTCTCTCTTTTTTTTTTTTTTTGTGATACACTGTAACATTTTTTTTTTTTTACACAATCTAACTTTTTCACCTTGGATAGAGTACTGTGGTGTCATAGCTCACAGCAACCTCAAACTCCTGGGCTCAAGCAATTCTCTTGCCTCAGCTTCCCAAGTAGCTGGGACTACAGGAAGCCACCACAACGCCCGGCTATTTTTACAGACGGGGTCTCACTCTGGCTCAGGCTGGTCTTAAATCTGTGAGCTCAGGCAATCCACTTGCCCCCGCCTCCCAAATGCCATGATTACAGACGTGAACCAATGTGCTTTGCCCTTATGCTATTCTCTTAAGGCTAAAAAGTTAGCTTTATAGCATTGAGGCTCCCTGAATTATTATTCAAAAGGTAGATGAAAGAGATATCTATCTGTTCTTACACAAAAGCATATGTTTGTAAACACACAAATAAAATTATTACCTTGTATTAGTATAAGGAGTACACAGAAAAGATATTTATAGATAAATTGAACTCTCCTCCAATTTTAATCTATTATATGGTTAATTGTGTCTAACTTGATTAATGAGGTATGATTTATACACATATAAAAAAAAGATCAGAAAATATTAATAGACACCAAAAACCTTTTGATTTCAAATCTTGATTTATCAATAAGAAGATATAATATTTTAAAATAAAGCCCAATGGAATATGTCTAAATATAAATTCAGAAGTCAGTAAACCTCACATTAATAAAGGACACACTGATATGAATAATGAAAAAAGTAATTACTGAGGCTGGATTTGTTTTACAGTCTTTCTAAAGCTCTTGTACTAATTGGAAAAAGTTTTGCATTGTTCTCTCACAATAAATAAATGCAAATAAGCAAATGAGAAATGCTCAAACTCACAAATAACAATGAAAAAAATAAATACCAATGATAAAAATAATCTTCATCAAATGGCCAATGATTAAAATTATGAACATACTCAATGCTGGGAAATATGCACGAGAAGCCCTCTCCATCACGGGCAATCAGAATCTAACCTGGTGCCCTATTCCTGCAAAAAAATCAGCAATACGTATCAAGAACCCTAACAATATCTATTAATGTTAACCTATTTGCATTTCTATGACTGTGTTCTTAGATTCAAAGCATAAAGTCAATGATTTCTGTGAAAAAATATGGCTTTCAATCTTAGCTTTAAAAAGAAAAAACTAGAAATAACCTAAAAGATCAACAATAGAAAACAGTAAGAGAATCTTCCCAGATGACAAAATCTTAGGTATCTATCTGAAGAAAACTGTTTTCATTGAATAGTTCATAGCAGAGAAATCTTATCATGATGTCAGGAAAATGGAAAAAGCAAGATACAAAACTAGGCATACAGTATAATTACATCCCAGGACACACAGACGTATGCAAATATTCAGGCATGTCAAGATACAGGAAAGAATAAAACCAAAATTTTACTAACCACAAAGGTAAAAATAATTTTTAACATTTTTCTAGTTTATTGTGAGTGAATTTTTCCCCTAAGTCAAAAATACAACACGCAGTACCCTGCAGGCCTGCCACATCTTCATGCACGAACCACCAACTTAAGAGGAATGGTCCTCTTCTCTGACCTGGAGCCGTCCCTCTGCAACCTCACACAGGAAGGGCCCTCACTCAATCAAGTGATCGGTTACACACACACGTAAATGCAACTGAATATAATGGTCTATTTACAAAATTGCCAGCAGTAATGATATAACCGACCATCTCCACCTTTTCTTTCCGTCCTTTTATTCGCTGGGGTGAGAAATAACCATGTCCCAAACTAGCTAAAAGCTTTCATTTTGGATGTTTTGAGAGTGTGTGAAGCCCCAACATAAATACATTGTATAGACGAACATGTGGAAGAACTGCAGTATAAGGAAAAGACATTTTAAAAATAAAATGCATGGCCTACCTAGTCCAAGAATAGATGGTGCACATAAATTGGTATTCTATTTCTAATGTTACCATTGCATTTTAATTTTATTTTAGAACTCACTGATTTGGATGAGTTTACATTTTATATTTAATGCATGAGTTCACATTTTAATATTAACTATTTTTAGTTATGTCATCTCACATATCTTAGGACCTAATTGACTACTGATTAAAATAATTGATATTTTAAATAGTTTCATACACAAATTGAGCGTACAACGTAAAAATGAAGCATACGCTCCTCGGGAAAGAGAGGTCACTGAGGAAGGCTCACTGAGAAGACAGTGTCAGGGCTACGAGCAGCAGAGATTGACCGGTTTTCAGGTCCTTACCTGATGTCTGTGCACGTTATGCAAGAGATGTCTCGGCTGTTGGTTGTGATCAGGTTCAAAGCTACTGATGTGTCCTTGTTGGAGGTTGGGTGTGCTCCACATTTAAAGAAAAATTCCTGAAAGAATGAGAAATACCATAACACACATGGATCCTGCCTTCCCATCTTCCCCTCTCTAAATATTTCTACAGTGAACCATCTCTTTGGGCAAGAGAAGAAATCAGTTATTGGCTGTGATGCAAAAATAAATCAATGTCAAATACTTTGAGGGCCCATATGTTAAACTGGTCAATGATTCCCTTCTAGAAGGGTCCCCCTGTCTGTGCTAGTCATCTCTCCCTTTGCTCTTTAAACCAGGGAATGGGAAAAATACCCCATGCTCCTACTTTAGCAATGCCCCTGGATAACAAGTGAGTCTAGGAGAAGAACAGCGTGTGGATGCAGGAGGAAGCCAAAAATAGCCTCTCATAAATGAAGAAAGGGAGACCCGGAGCACGGAATGATTTGCCTGAGGTCAAACAAGCAGAGACGAAGCCAGGAAGTAACCCAAGCTTCCTAAAGGGAAATCTAGTGTTGTATCCACTATCACCACACGGCCGGAGGATCATTTAGCAGTGTAGAGATCTAAAGAACCCTGCTATAACTAAGCACACCAGCACACAGGGACTCCTAGTGCACACACAGGAGAGCAGCGGGGTCTGACTCTCCCTGGCCTGTTTGGAGCGTGCCCCTTTCCTGCCTCTCCTCAGCAGGGAGATTTCCCTGGGGCACTCAGCACACCCCTTCCTCTGCACCTTCCTGGGGCACTCAGCGCACCCCTTCCTCTGCACCACACCAGGCAGCTAGGACTGCCTGAATCCTGCCCCTCACTCCCTTGTATTCCTTTCCCCAGCTATGTCCCGCAACATACTCCTTTGTTTAGCTTTTTGAATAGGTCACTATTTTATTGATAATATTCTCCCTTCTTAAGCAAAAAACTTGTTTTTATTTTTCTTCACTTCTTTCCCTTCCAGTTTCTATGTGTGTTCTCACATCTCTTCTTTCCACTCACCAAGGCATTTGGCCAGTACTGCTCTGCTTCTCGTCAGTCTTCCCTGACACTAACATCCAGAAAGCAACACTTTCTGCTACTGCAATAAAGTTATACAAGTATTGTACGGAGAATAGAAGCAGCTGTGACCACAGCACCTGCTCCTAACTCCATTCACATGTAACTACCTGGAAGGTAGGAAGTATTTTCCTTTTAAACACCTGATGTCAACAAGCTTTTATGTGAAGTGCCACATATTAAATGCTTTTGATTTGGGGGGGGGGGATATAGGGTCTTCATCACACTTCTGAACTTGCTGTTGTAGTCCCAAAGCAGCCATAGACAAAATGTAAATGGTGGGTGTGGCTTTGTGCTAATAAAACTTTATTTACAAAAGTGAGCGGCAAGTTAGATTTTGCCTGAAGGTCATAGTTTGTCCAATCTGAACTGTCTATGGAATGCTTGATTCATATATGCATCCTAATAGTGCCTCGCATCGCAAAGACACTTGATACAGGTTTTAAAAAGACTTATTTAATCAATGCTTGGTTGTGCCCTTATACATTTGACAGCACCATTTAATTTATTCCTTCCCTACTTGCCATCTTATTCACCTCCCTATCTTCTGACAGATGATACCGTGAGCAACACTGGAACATCTCCACAGTGCGCATCAGAGCTCCCGGGAGAGGGAGGCACCAGGGTTCAAAGTAGAGACTGCTAAGCACCACCCAGAGCTTCTGAATTCTGGGGTTTGGTCAAGGATTTGCATTTCTAACAAGGTTCCAGGTGATATTGTTACCACCATTCTGGGACCCACATCATGAGAACCTTTGAGTTACATCAACATTAGTGTCAAAGTGAGTAAACTTTGTTCTAACAGAAAACTACAGCTATAAGATCTTGCTTACTATATCTGGAAATAATGCCACATCTCAATTAAAATATGATATTTTTTTCAAAAATCTTGAGTGTGCCATTTTAAAGAGAAGTGTTCCAAAGGCAGGTGTTTGGAATCCAGGCTGCTCTTCATTACTAGTTTCCAACCAATCCCACGGGCTATATAACTGCTAACTAACTAGAACCTACCCCACCTGGGAGCAGCAGATTAGCCAACATGCCCACCTGCAGTTCTCAGCCGTAGATGAGAGCCCATCGAGAGGCTTGCTAGAATAGATAGGATGTCCAGTGTGTGTGCAGAGCCCAGGGCCAGGTGTGTCTAGAGCAGCGGTTCTCAACCTGTGGGTCACCACCCCTTTGTAACAATGAAAATACATCCTGGATACAGATATTTACATTATGATTCATAACAGTAGCAAAATTATAGTTATGAAGTAGCAATGAAAATAATTTTATGGTTGGGGGTCACCACGACATGAGGAACTGTATTAAAGGGTCGCAGCATTAGGAAGTTGAGAACCACTGGTCTAGAGAATCCTGCCCAGGGCCCAGGTCCTTCCCTGGGGCAGCAAGGAAGTCACGCTGCCTGCTTTTTTCCCCTCTGAACGTGTATGCCATCTTTTTTACTCAATCTTTTGAAATGCTACAAATCCAGTCCTCCAAAGCAGTTCAAGGGTAGTGAGAGAAAGATTTAAAACAATTCCCTACCACTAAAACAAAAAGTTTGAAGGACATGACCGAACCTTATGAAATGCATTAAGCTAGCTACAACTGCTTTTTGCAGACATGAAAAAAAAGTCCTCATTCATAACATAAAGTAATTCCTCCAGAATAGCTGAGTTAGCTGGACTATTGAGAAGGTATTTCATATACAGATAAATAGATAGAAAGCATTTATATTTTTTCTTAGCTTGCAGAAAGCTACTGGTAGACATTCAACTAACAAATCACAAATTGTTCTAACACTAGATAAAATTCAGCCAGATAAAAGCTTTTTTATTGGGGGTGGATGTTTATAGATAATGGACTAAGAAGTTACAGATATTTGGAAAAATCCAGTAATTCATATGGTGTGATAAAAGTGAAATATGAATTATCAGCTCTGTATATTAAATATGTATGTCTCATCAGTGAATTTCAGTGCTTTCTCCACCAGTTTTTATGACAGAAGGTTTTCTATTATTCCATAGTACTCGAGTAATTGACAAGAACTCTGAAGGATCCGAGATGTTACCCAGTTTGAAAGCTAACAAGAAAGCCTGCTATAGTATAACAGATGCTGGTGAAAGATGAGAGACTCCCACATCAGAGACGAAGGACTCTGGAGCTCCGAGCACAGGCAGAAGGAAGCATCAGCCTCATATTAACTCAGCTCCGCACCACGTCCCTTAGGCTGGATGCTGATGGACCAAGCCCGACGCTGCGTGTGCAGTGGGTCTGCATCGGGTCTGCATCACAGCTGAGGACCCTGCTGAAGGACACGAAGTCTCTTATTGGTAAGCAAGCCTTCCTTTTGTCCTGAAAGGAGACGCTGTCTTTATTATACTGAAAAATAAGCATCTCTGCCTGTTGATCTGGAGAGACATTATCTCTCTCTCCCAGGGTCATTTGCTATCATCTTTCTTGAAAAGATAGCCCAGAACAAAGAGAAGGTCCTGCCTCTCTCACAGGACGAGCAGACACATGAGGACGACAGGAGCACCGTCTCCCAGTGGTCACAATGCCTTTGTCACAGGCCAACTGGCAGAGGGACCTGGTCATTTTCTCTGCTATACAATCAGTGGGCTGGGATTTTCCAAGTTTTTCTGACATTTCCATTTGCATTCAAAACAACAATAAAGCAGAACAAAACAGAAGTTACAAGAGTCTTTTTCCAAAATTCTCCCTTGAGTATCTGAGAGAGTTTGCTTACACTGGGGTGTCATCTCACAGTCGCTTGATTCTTTGGGCTAAGTGTCTATGAATTCTGCTTTTCTCTGTTTTGTTTCTCCTAATTGTTCAGGATAAAAAATCAAGGAAGCCAAAGCTGGCAAAGTCTTCTCACTGGAGTCCATGCAGGCTGGACAGAGAGCTGACAGCACTGTGAAGGCATCTGGGCACAGCAGGGCCCCAGCAAGTGGCCCGGGAAACATCTCCAGCTGGGCTCAGTGACAGCGATGATGC
Source organism: Galagoides demidoff (assembly GCA_963574575.1). NCBI lineage: Eukaryota > Metazoa > Chordata > Mammalia > Primates > Galagidae > Galagoides > Galagoides demidoff. The sequence goes on along the minus strand of CAUYQV010075620.1, from coordinate 59,664 downwards.
CTGAGGACCAGGCTGCCCTGGTTCCAGTGGGAGTGGAGGTTGGGAGAGAAGCTGCTTCTAGGAGGCTAAGGAAACACTTCCCTGTTGGGAGCAGCAGGGAGGATGGCCTGTTTCCCAGGAGGACGCTGTCAATTCTAGTGAGACCAGTCCAGAATCCTCTGCTGAGGGTAAACAGTCTTAGAAAGGGGCCCAGCCCACCCCAGGGAAATGTCAGTTCACAGACATATCAGCCATGAAAAGGAAAAATAACAAGTCTTGTTAAATTAAATGATTCTTCCATCTGACCAGGAGCTGTACTTCCCACTGGCAAGCTCACTTCATTTGGTTCCATAGCCTCACTTCTGGGAAACCTTAATTTGCTAGGGAGCTACACTCTGTGACAGTAACTGGCCTGCTTTTGTTTTCTTTTCAAATGATAGTCTCAACTATTGTTTTTAAACACCTGAAGAAAACAAAGCCTTAGAGAATGTGCTTGGCTTTATAACGTGGCACTGTTAAACACTGTGTAAGCATTTCCACCTCATGAGTGTCAAGCCTGAAATACCTGCACACAGATTCCTCAAGTTCTCAGAAACTGAACTCGTATTTCTACCATTTCTTTGGATAAGGTTCTTATATTTCATCACAAGTCACATGTCCTCTCATTCCAGGTCTTAGAGACCTGACCCTCTAATTCGTGTCAGACCCACTGACATCAGAGGGTCCCCAACACATCAACTCCACTGTCTGTGGCACCTGGGAAGACGCCCCCTTTCTGCGACTCCACTTGGACACCTCACCCGTGATTGAGGAGCAGTGCCGCGCACACACAATTATAGCAACAAGCAGAATAAATAAACCAGCAAAATCTGAAAATTAAGTCAATACCAAGAGCCCAACTGTGTAAAAACTTATAGAATTAGAATTCTAATCAGTCAGCTTCATATAAAATTTGTTAGATTCCAATTACTATGGAAATAGCTGACAAGTGACTTAAAAGTCCTCCTTGTGCCAGGACCCAGGGATCTTCTAAAAGCTTTTATTGAACATTCTAAAGTTAAACTTTTTTTTACAGGTATTGCTTAGCAATTATGTTTTCCAAATAAAGTGCTATATCTATCTGTACAAAGAGTCAGATCCCATTCCAGCTTTCAGTCCTTCTACCTAATATTCCCCCCAATAAAATGATCTTTCTCTTGATAAAGTGGAAAGGTCACACACTAAGGAGGGGGCAACGGGTGGGTGGTTTGTGCATAAAAATAACTGTGGAGCTATTTTCAGGCTCAGGGGCTAGTACCAAACAGGGGCCCCAGCAGGTATAAAGTTCAGCTCTGGGAACTGAGTACTGAGACGTGGTTATAAGGATGGAGGAAACACACAGGACCCAAACCGGGGGAAGAAGCCACCCTGAGACTGGCCTGAGGGGAGGCAGCAGCTGCCCAGGGCTGGGAACCATGGGAGAAGGTGACGGGGTCACCACACCTGTATCTGGTGGGAGCTGGGACAGCAAATGAGATGCAGCCACCACCAGGGATGCCCTGTGAGAGACAGAGGGCGCATCCCTGGCATCTGCCCCTCCCTGCCCTCCTGTCCCCTGCCACAACAGCCCTGACATGCAGAGCAGAGAGGGGAGGTGAGGGCGGTGTGGGTCTGAGAGCCACAGGAGGGTGGCTGCCACCCCGTCATGAGCAGATCCAGTCTGTGAAATCAAAACCCCCTAGCTGTCACTCTTTGTTAGTGGTGACATTCTAATTAGACTCCTCAAAAGAAAAAAAAGAGACAGATTTAGATACTGCTCTGTAAAATGTATTAAAGATACACAAATACCTGGTCTGTGTTTTGAGCTTAAACTCAACTATACCTGTCCAAAGACTATCCGGCCAAATGCTGTGATGAGATTAACTGACGGTGTAGGGGCATGGTCCCTACTTAGGAGACAAACCAGTAATAAGCATCGTACGTCTGTATTAAAGTTCTCACAGTTACCAAGTTAAGACAGACAACCTGTCACTTCCAATCAATCTAAATGTCTCTCTCAGACCTCAAACCCCGTCTGGAGCTCACACAGATGTTCTAAACTGCCCGGCTGGAACCGTTCCTCATTTGGTGAGATACAGACCCTTTTGCTAGAAACAACTATTTCAAACTAGTTTTAATTCTTATTCCACATTCTGAAGTTTCATTATTAATGTTAATAGTAAAGTCTTCATTTTTTTCAGGTTGTGACATGCCAGAGAAAGCGCAGCTGCACCCTGCCTGGGCCGCAGACGGAGCCTTTACAGCCCGTCTTGAGACTTCACTGTCCTTCTCAGCCCGTGAATCAAAATCTGGGTCTTACCTGGTGTTACATAAACCCAGAAACTCATCAGATCAGCCCTGAAGTGAAACTACTATGCAGATTGTTGGACTGTGTAATGTGTACAGGCTTTGTTAATTTAACAATGCCAGTTTTAAAATGAGGTTTCATCTACTCAAACAAATCAAGTCTAAAAAGTTAATGAGTCTGCTATCAAGTTCAATAACAAGTTTGTTTTCTCTCAGTAAGATGTTAACAAAGCCTCTGGATGATGTGTAATGTTTATCAGGAGAAAAAACATCAACATACCCTCCGCAGAAAGCAAAACCATGTTGAATCCTGGCTGAGATGGAGCCCATGAGAGGCTCCCTCACCACCCCATGACCATCAGCACCGTAAGAGGCTGAACTGCCTCCTCCAAGGCCTTCTGCTGGCTGACAAGGGCACGATTATGTGTGTATGAACACAAAGACACACAGACACCCCCCCGCGCCCCCCCGGAAGGTAAGCTCTAAGCTCTAAGCCAGGTCACTGGACACCAGAAGAAGAAAGTCCAGCCTCACAGACCCAGCACACGGTCCTCTGATTTCACCAGCATGCCAGGCCTGGTAGTATTGTTATTTTGATATTAATACAGTTATTGTTATATTTTAAAAGTATTTTAAATTTTTTTTCTTATTACCAAGTAAAGTTGAAAGTATAAACCAGGCCTGTAATGCAGGCCCTTGCTTAATAGGTAAAAATAACAAAAAAAACTTCTGTAATCCAAAGGCTCTGAAAGCTCAAAATTTTATATTTTTCTCTAAACTTGGCACTAAATTTATGGCAAAATCTTACATAAACTGACTTAATAATAATTTTTACATGAAATTATTTTTAGCCTATACTTTTCCCTCTTAGAGCTCATATATTTCACTGGAAATTAATATATTTTTTAAATGATCCAACATAGATACTCCTGGAGATAATTTCAAGGTTAAAATGCATGAATTGCATAATCTTTCTAAAATATAAAAATTTCTAAATTCAAAGCACTTCTTATCCCCAGGGTAACAGATAAGCAATTATAGTCCTAGAACATAAAATTATCTAATAGTTTTGCTAATCCAGGAGGACAACCCTTGAAGTATAGTACTATAATAAGACTCTTAATTCTGTTTTTATATACATTAAATGTATACATATATAAATTCATATATATTTCCTACATTTCCCTTTAATGACAGACATAAACAACTCATGATATTTTACAGCAGATATTTTTAAGAATTGAACTTAAAACAGACCCTGACAAATGTAACAACTCTCATCTTCCCCTTCTATGCCTGTGTTGTAAGTTCTTTGCTGTTCCTGTGACCAGAAGTTTATTCCAGGTGTAATGCCACTCAATCACCACTTGATATTTATTAAGAATAAAGAGGGAGGTTGTTAGCATGGATAGTAGATATTTGCACTGATTCTAGAAGAGTAAAAAAGGTTTGCAGTTTATTAAGACAAGAAAAAAAATATCCTCATTCTAGCTCAAAAGAATTATTCCTCCCTTTCCCTCCCGGGCCCAGGGTGAACAGGCAGCTCTGGCCTAATCAGTGAGCTTACAACAACAGTCCGTCCGCGTGACCACAGGGGTATAGATACGAAGCCACTGCTCAGAGGAGACTGCAGGAGAGAGTCCGTAATGCGCTCTCAGCTTTGCTCATGGCTGTCCCTCAGCAGGGTCTCCTCCTGCCGTCCCACCCATTTCACCCCCGGGTGACCTTTAGGCCTCTCCACATGTGTCGCCAGCCCTGAGGCCTTCCCTGATTCTGCAGGGCTGGGAGAGAGACATCTCTGAGCCAGCCCCCTGGAGCCCTGGCTGTAGAGTGGTGACATCACCAGTCTGTGCAAGGGGCTCAGTGAACAACGTCTGTCCACTTACTTGAAGAGCACAGGAGAACTCACTAGGGTATAGGGTCATACCAGGGAGCAACAGATACCTCCATGGCTGGGAATCAAGCAAATGACTCTGTTCTTTCCCCCTTTTGGTTAGTCTGTGCCTTCCCCTTAACTTCTGTTGCTGTTGTTGAATCTACGGAGCTGCCCCCTGCCTCCCTGCTCCCAGGAGCAAGTGGGGGCAGGAGATATTGCCACTTTTCTCTCACAGCCTGAGGCTGAGAAATACAGCAACTGTGACTTCAAGTGTCCAGTCTGGGCAAGGAAAACTGCAAGAGAAACACACCTTTTGGTAGCAATAATTCACAAAATGATAATATAACTTCTTTTTGGCTACAAGCAAGGAGAAATATTGAGCAATAAAAAACACCCAAGCTTTAAAACATTTTAAATGACTTCAGACTTGGAAGCTAAACTTTTTTCTCTCAAAAGTCCTTGTTTCTTTAGCAAGCAGAATTTAAAGCTTCTTTTTATTCTTGTCTTCTTTACTGCAGGAAGCTCAGACAGCCATAAACACTCCACTCCAGACGAAAGTGGCAAAGGCAAGTGGGTTATATCCCTCACACCTTCCCACATTCTTTATCTTTACTTTATTTTCTCATTAGGAAAGGACAGAAATAAAATGTAATTTGTAAATTTACCTAGGAACTAGACACAGGAAAACTAAGATAAATACAACTAGGAAATAAATGTTACATGGAGTGTTTTTTTTGCCTGCCGGTATAATCAACTACAAATAGGAGAATTAAAAATTCAACCATCCATTCTATTTATGCAAAATATATACAGATGATTATACGCAGGTATGTGTTATGTACACTTGGCTCTTGGTATCTATTTAGCATTGGTTCCAGGGCCCACCACAGGTACCACAATCCTCAGATGCTTGAGTCCCTTTTATAAAATGGTATAGTATTTACATACAACCTACGGTCTCCCTTATATCCAGGTTACTTATAATACCTAATACAATGTAAATGCTATGTAAATAGTTGTAATACTGTACTGGCTTTTGAATTTGTATAAGTTTTTATTATTGTATTGTATGTCTTTTAACATTTTTAAAAGACATTTTGATCTGCAGTTGGTTGACTGTGGATGTGAAACCCAGGGACAGGGAAGGCCAATTGTGTTTTATATATGTACTATGTACATATATACATAATTTTCCATTGACTGGCCAATTTCAGAGTCAAACTGATTAATACCTCATCTACAATAAGTTAAATAATAGAGAGAAGCATCATGATTTCTGAGTCATGACTGTGCCATTCACATATTTATATAAATATATTTTATATTATGTCTTTTATGTTACATGTATATATATTTATATATCTCTCCCAGATTTTTTGAGAACTAAATGCCGTGTTGCAAAGAACAAGACAGTCTTGGGCCTAAGAGATCACATAGCCCAGTATGTAAGAACCATGTACAATAAGGAACACGTGGAATGGACAGAGGGAACATCTCTCCCTTGTCACCAGCCTTCTCATTATGAAACTTGGAGAATTCTCAGAGCTGGCATCTATGCACGTAGTCTGTGTGTGAGTCAAAGTCTTGAGGACAGTGTCAAGCCACTCCCAGAGGGATCAGACAGTGGCTCTGGGCCTCCCCAAGTGCTGTGGGAGAAGTCAGTTCCTCTTCTGGGAAGATTTTTTTTTTTTTAATCTAAAGAACAATCTTAAGGAAACCTAATTAGGACACAGCAAAGTGCTTTAATCAGGCCATATGTAATTTGAGAATATAATTTAAGAATTTTAAATTTTAATAAAAATATAAGTAAAAAGAAAAGCAGAGGCAGAGAAAACCTACTAATAAAGTGGAAATCATGAGTGAAAAGCTCAGAGCCATGAATGTGGGCGTGAGGACATCAATAGGAAATCATAAACAGAGAGAAGAACCAAAGATGGAGCCAAAGCGATTTCCCTGGGCTAACTCACGGACATCTCTAAGCTACCCCAGTGAACACGAATCTCAGAATAAGGTAAAACAACTTCCTAATTCACATGAAGAAACTTTTATACTTTTAATTTAGAAGACCAATAAAGCTATTAGACAAGTAAATTATATTTCAATTTGCTAAATAATAATGATACAAAAGTTCAAAATAAATTATTTACAAATTAAACATGACATTGCCTTAAGATGAACATTTGATTATTTAAGGAATGGTTGTTGAGCATCATCTCTATGCCAGAAAATATTCTAGATGCTAAACATAGTGGTAAAAAAAACAGTCCAGGTGCATATATTCTAGGATAGAAACACAATAACCAGTAAGAAATAAGTATGTGATATACTTCCAGGAACTTAAGAAGGCAGAGTAGGAGTAAAAGTATATTCAAAGTGTAAGGATACCTTAATCTTCACATTAAAATTCATACCATCCAAAACTTAAAGGGGACATATACGACCATGTCATAGGTAAACTCAAATCACTTGATTAAACTTAGAAGCTACTCCTAATAAAATAGTACATAATTTTTTTTTTAATTAGTTACTGGTTCAGTGCCCATGCTCAGTGGTTATGGTGCCAACCACATACACTGAGGCTAGCAGGTTCAAACCCAGCCCGGGCCAGCTAAACAACAATGACAACTGCAACAAAAAGTAGCTGGGTATTGTGGCAAGCACTTGTAGTCCCAGATACTTGGGAGGTTGAGGCAAGAGAATCGCTTTAGCCCAAGAGTTTGAGGTTGCTGTGAGCTATGACATCATAGCACTTAACCCAGGGCGACATAGTGAGACTCTGTCTTTAAAAAAAAAAAAAAAAGAAAGAAAGAAAAGAAAAATTAGCTACTAATTTATATATATATATATAAAATAAAAGTTACCATAAATTTAATAAAATCACTTGCCAAAAATTTATAATAATCAGGTAGTAAATGAAAATGCCCGCCAGTAGTGCTATTATCTATTGTTGAGTAAGAAAACAGAATATACATCATGAATGTTAAAAAAAGATACCTTTATTTTCAGATGACATGATGGCATATCTAAGAAACCCAAAAGGTTCAATGAAAAACTATTAAAATTAATGAGAAAATTTTGTTAAGTGGCTGGATGCAGACTACTTAATAAATAAATGATTTTCTTCATAATAGTAAAATCTAGGAAGCAATGGAGTATTTAAAAAATCTCATTCCTAATATTGACAAAAGCTGTGAAATAGGGATACATTTATTTAACAAGAAAGGCAAAAGAAAAAGATCTTTTATAAAACACAAAAGATCTACTGTAAGTATTTTAAAATAAAGGACTGTTCTAAGAGCAACACTCTTAGAAATTATAACTTGTTACAACCTGTTAAGCTGTTATAAGGCAGCTTAACAGGCAAAAGATCTACTGTAAGTATTTTAAAATAAAGGCCTGCATAAGTGAAGAGGCAATGTATTCTGAATATAAGGAGTTATAATCATTTAAATAGTAGTGCCTGGATTTAGATATAATTTTGGTACAAGTCACATTGGAATGCCAGGTGGAATTTTTGGAGGAGGAGAGTGAGGAAGATTGGACATAAATATTTTTTAAAAATAATATGAAAAATAAATGTCTGAGAATTTACAAGACACTTCAATAATGAGAGCAATACTCTTAGAAATTATAACTTGTTACAACCTGTTAAGCTGTTACAAGGCAAAAAATACATAGTAGTTGCATAGAAATACAGAAATGGTCTAATGGAAAAGAATGGAGAATTAAGAAATACTTGTAAGTATATATAACATAAAATATGACAAAGTTGGCATTTCCACTCAATGGGACAAGGATGGGTTATTTAATAAATGGTGGGGATACAACTGAATAGCCCAGAGTTGGGGTGAACAGGAGGTTACTCATCATTGCAGAAAAGAATTTCAGACGGATTAAATGTCTGCATATTAAAATAAAACACAAAAATTCTTTTTTTTTTTTTTTTTTTTTTGAGACGGAACCTCAAGCTATCCCCCTGGGTAGAGTGCCATGGCAACACAGCTCATAGCAACCTCCAACTCCTGGGCTCAAGCAAGTCTCCTGCCTCCACCTCCCAAGTAGCTGGGACCACAGGCACCCGCCACAACGCCTGGCCATTTTTTGGCTGCAGCCATCATTGTTGTTTGGCGGGCCTGGGCTGGGGATTCGAACCCGCCACCTTAGGTGTACGTGGCTGGCGCCTTAGCCGCTTGAGCCACAGGCGCCGAACCGACTTATTTTTTCAAACTTAGTGTATAATATTGTAACGGCTAACCTAAATATTACCTCATTAGTTTTAGCTTATTATTTAAACCTACTGCTATTGCTTACATTTCTGATCCTAAATTTTAAAACCATCCCATTCAGACCTTATTACCAACAAATATATTGTTTATTCCTGGATTTCACCTGAGCCATAATAAATGTTTATTGTTAGCATACTCTCTGCTTGGAAGCTCCACCGAGGGCCCATTTTAAATATATTGAAATATGTGTGTTTTTCTTTCCACTGTATCAGTTCTGTGACCTTTCCTTAATTCATTTCTCATGACGCTCTATCTCCTCGCTGGAAACACATAGAAAGTCTTGAGATAATTGTTCTAATTTTTTGTTACACTCAAATTAAAGAACATCTGAAATTATTCACTTGGTGCTTAAATTTCATGATCTTATTTTCAAGAGGAAAATGTGTCATTGGCATAGAATGATAACATCTAAGAAGTCCTTTTGTGTATTTTTTTCCCTTTAATCTTTCTAACAATCCATTAGCTGGGTAGAGTAAATAATGTTCCTCTTACTCTGCAGATAAAGAAGCATTGACTCCGAAAGAGGTTAATTTCCCAGATCCACATAACTTAAAAGGGGCACTCGAACTAGACCCTGAGCTCAAGTCTGTTCAACTCAAGTACATGCTGTTGCATTCAAACCAGGAAAGCCCTAAATGAAACTGCAAGTTAAATCTCTCCACACCATCTCCTTCTCTGAAGCGAGAGTCATGGGACCGGTACTGTCTTGGGACATGGGTGGTAGTTTTGCTGCCACTGCTGCTTCCTTGTGGCCCCGGGGAACTAAAATTAGGAGATAACTCCTGCAGGAAGTGATAAGAGGAGACCAGAGAAGTTTCCCCAAACTAAAATCATCTCTTGAAATTGAAATTATTTAAATGTCCAACTGCTTCAAAAAGGACTCTTCTTTTAAAAGTTTCTAGAGCCATTAGCGAAAGGCTCAATAGGAAGCTACTCTGAGGGAGAAGCAACCTTTCATGAGATGGACCTTCCTAGGGTAGTGTGCCGAGATCGTATTCAGATCCTGGCTAACTCCACCTCACCTGGCTGGCCTTTTCCTCACTCCAGAAATCCCCGCCACTGTCTCGTAAAGAAGGCAGTGTAGTGATCCAGCTACATTCAGAGCCCTGTGGGTGACAACCTTTACGTACTTGCTCTCAGTAAGCCACCAGGCTCCACGCCTCTTATTTCTGGTACAAATTCTAAATTAGGAACAACCACAGGAGACCCTCCCCATTAACGTTCTGTAAGAAGATCATCAGGAACCATGTGTTTTGTGATAAAAGAAACCGTGAGCTCCCATTCTCTCCTTAAGTGACATAATGGTCATGTGTGATGTCAAAAGTGTGGAAATCTTCTCAAGACAAAATCCTCTATTTTTTCAAACCCATCTCATATATTAACATCAATCCAAAGAAAATTCTTTTCATTTCTCCATTTGGATAAGTGCACAAGGCTTATTTTCTCATCAGCTTCCTTGAAAACCTAATTATACTGAGCCAGATGTTGTGCTTAACACCAATGGATGTGGCAAGCAATTGGCTTTTGACAATGACACAAATGTCAATTCCAAATGCTCAGACTCTACCCTGGGAGCTGGATATAAGGCAATCACAGTCATTGCCTCACTGCTTATTTTTAGCTTATTAAATAAATAAATAAAAGAATGAGCAAGTGTTGAATGTACTGTTATATAGTCAGTGTGCATACAGGACAGAGGAGAAAAAATCACTGATAGCCCAAAATTCAGAAAAATACCACATAAGAAATTGCAAACTGGAATCATTAAACTCTAAAATGAATTCTCACATTCAATTTGACTTCTTTTGCACCTATAAGAATTAAAGTGAGAGAAAATAAGTTTTTATAGGAGCCAAAATTCTTTCTAACTTTAAAAGTTATTCATGGGCGGTGCCTGGGGCTCAAAGGAGTAGGGCACTGGTCCCATATACTGGAGGTGGGGGGTTCAAACCCAGCCCTGGCCAAAAACTGCCAAAAAAAAAAAAAAGTTATTCTAGCTGTCCTAAGCCTGTATGCGGAAGACACTGAGGGTTATAACCTTCTCTATGTGGCCTTTGGAAGCTATAGTTCTTCCTTCTGTGGATCTCTGAGTATACCAGAAAAAATGTCAAAAGCTAGTCATTTTTAATCTAGTTAAAACTCTGTTTGGGGACTTAAAGATAATAAGAAAAGCTCAAGAATATTAGTATTCAGAATGTAATGAAATGTGATGAACTCCTGGTTTGAATCACTGTGCTTATAAGAAACTATTCATGTTGACTGGCTTGGTAGAAATGGTTTGATCTTGGGACTTGAAGGCATGTGTGACCTTGATCTGTCTGAAATAGGGCAGATTCTAAGACAGCAGTAACAGAGAGTCTCCAGCTATATCCTCGATTTAGAGCCTTTCAACTTATAAAGACAGCAAGCAAAGATAAGGGGTAATATGGAAGAAAATGCTGAATGTACTAGTAGAACCTTAAAATGTTGAAAATATTTGTAAACTGATTTTAACTTCTCGTTTCTGATTATAAGATAAGACAAGGTAATTGTAGAAAATTTAGAAAATTCAGAGAAGCACCACAAAGTAAATGATGCTTATATTTAAAGTCTGTTACTTTAGTTCTTCATTTCTATGTGAACACAAAACTCAGATACAGATGTGCTCAGGCATATACAACCGGGAGGGTCTTAAATGATTTTTCTGTGATCTATAATCAGCTATGAATGATTATAGATCATAGATTATGATCTACAGTTTGAATTGTCATTCATTCAGAGACAATTTCCCCATCCATCATTCAGACCTATTAGATGATTATTAATTACCTATAGTGACTAGTTACAGTACAATGTGTAATGATATTTGCTATTTCTAAGCTTTGTTCCTGAATATGGGAAATTCAGAGATGGGGGTGCATTTAAAATATTCCCTTTGCTCTACTTCCCCCGATATGAATACATATATATTTTAGTCCACTTTAAAGTCTATCAGAGGCAAAAATACACATTATCAGACCAGCAACAATAGTAGTTATCCACTTACTCCATCTTAAGAGAAAACAATATTACTTCATGCATGATGTTGTATTAGACAACCGTTTTGTATCACATGGCTAGATTGATGACAGAAAATTCTCACTCTACCCAGACATAGACTAGAAGCTTGAGAACAATTTTGTGTCAAGAGGGCCACATGTGACAGTAGTGTGAAGGCACCAAATGCACTTACACACCGCCCTCCCAAAGGTGGGGAGGACGCGGTATGGGGTAAGGCAGTGATGAGCTATTGGAGTATATTTTTAATGGGAACATCACTGAGGTTAATGGTGGAGACACTGATTTGGGGTCAAGTCTATTTTGCTTTCTCAGGGGAAAAGAAAATTCCAGACAACTTCTGTTAAGTGAAGGGAAAATGAGCCATTCCGTCTAGTCCCTGTTCTCATCTAGACAAGGGCCTGTTCTCAGAGGATAGAACACTGCTGGGAATACCTGTGCCTGTCCTACTGAAGGGCAGTTATACTTCTCAATAAAAGTAATAATAGATGTTATGAGTTTGAATACATGTCCCTGCCTCCAGCGTAATTGAACTAGATTGAAATGAGAGAATTGCAGAGTGGGGCTGCCCAGGCAAGCAGAAGATTCTTAATCGCTCCCAATGGCAACAGCTGCTCCCTGAGAGAGCAATTCAGAGTTCAAGACAATTGGCAAACTCTCAGTTCCTGTAGTTGAAAGTTTCCTCTTTATACTTGTTTAAACTTCACCCTTATGTTTCCAGTTGCCTGGTAGCAGCTACTAGTTTAATCACATCTAGCTTGATGGCAACTGATAATCTCATCGACTGCTTTGCATTAGGGTGCTGTGTGCTCAGGCCAGATCCTGGACCTCATCTAATGCCTGTATACCTGAGCGCTTTCAGAATTGATGCTGCATGCTTTAGTTAAGAAAAGCATTTCTGTATATACAGGTGTGTTTCTGAAGCCTCTGTTTTATTCTTTTTGTCAGTTCATTTATATCTCCTTTAGGAGTCTAGTGCTTCAAATGCTATAACTTTACAATAAGCCTTAATATCTAGTACAGCAGAAATCCTAAGTTTTCCTGGCCCTTCATTCATTCATGTAAATTTTAGAATTCGCTTGTTTTAAATTCCATAAAAATTCCTATTAGAAATTTTAGTTAGAATCGTATAGAACCGAAAGCAACACTAAAGAAGAATTGATATCTTTAAAATACTGTCTCCCTAACCTTGAATGTAACCTAATCTCCATTTATTTGGGTCTTCCTTAATACCTTTTATAGTTTTATAATTTTTCCTGTTCAGACGTATTTTATCAGTTTCAATATAATTATTGAAAGATTGAATTTAAAGACTGAATTTGCTTTTCACTCTAAAAAACCACATTATTTGTAAACAATGACAGTTTTACGTACTCCTTTCCTAAACTTATCCTTCTAGTACCTTTTAGTCTATGAAAATGGTGGGGTTAGATTTTTTGAGTAGGAAATATTTGGATCTATTTGACTAGAAAGGAATATTATGTTTGATAAGCTGGCAAACGTTCAAAGAGAGAGTTCTAAGAAGCAAAGTTATAAATTTTGACTCTATTCCCATGGGGAAGTACTTACAGATCTTTGAAGGGTGATTAGATGTGCTGAGAGTTATTTGGAGTTGATAGCTACTTAAAGAGAGTAATGACTACAGAGGCTAGTTAAGAGATAATTTTCCTCATCAAAGAAAAAAGTGATAACGAATAACGTATTGCTGTGGACTCAAGAATGAAAAATAAGAAATGCATCTGAGACACTATCCAGGCAGAGACTGGCTTACTACAGTGTTTAAGGGAAGAAAGTGAAATAGAGGAACGAATCTAAAATGCTTCCAAATTTAAGGTCTGGTGACCAGAATAACAATAATATTGACAGAAAAAAATATAAAAAGACATAGGAGAAGTGGTTGGGGGTTTTTATTTCTTAACTTATTAGTGATTCACACACCACACCATTCACCTATTTAAATATACACAATTCAATTATTTTTAGTACATTCACAATCACAAAATCATCTCCACAATCAATTTTTGAACATTTTTATTTTCCTCTCCAAAGCCAAACACGAACAAACTCACATAAACTAAATAAAAGCAGACAACTCACACTCACTACCAGTCAACCACTACCTCTGTATAGATCTTATTTGGGAATGCGTGGGCCTTGGTAACTGGTTTCTTTCACTGAGCATGCTATTTTCAAGGTTTACATTTGATACACTATGTACCAATACTGTATTCCTATTTTGTTGGTGAATAATATCCCATTTCATGGAAATATCATGCTTTGTTTATGTACTCATCAATTGATGGGCATTTGGGTTATTTCTACACTTTGACTATTGGAACAATACCACCATGAGCATTCACATAAAAGCTTTTCTGTGAATGAATATTTTCATTTTGCTAGACATGGAATTGATAAGTCATATAGTGAAATTATAATTAATTTTTGGAAGAATACTAAATGTTTTCCCAAGCAGCTGAAGTTGCTTTCACCGCACCCACCCCCCCAAACAGGGCATGATCATTCAAATTTCTCCACATTCTTGACAACACTTGGCATTATCTGCCTTTTTGATTACAGCCATCCTGGTGCATGTGAAATAGTATTTGATTATAGTTTTGATTTATTTCTGTAATGGCTAATGATATTGACAATTGTTGTTTATGATTATTGCAATCTCCTTAGTCACCATTTGTATATCTTCTCAGGAGATTTATCTATTCAGACCATTTGTTTATCTTTTAATAGGTTAACTTATCTTTTTATGGTTAAAGTCTAGATATAGCTTCCTTGTTAGATATATGATTTGCCAACATTTTCTCTTATTTAATGCCAGTTTTTAAAAATTATTTTGAAATAAAAATGTTTTAATTTTGAGAAGCAATTTATCTATCTTTATAAATTTTTCTTAGATCATATCTAACTCAAGGTTGTGAAAATACACTCCTCTGTTTTCATTCTAGAGTTTTATAGTTTTAATTCGCATGTTTAGCCCATGAACTATTTTTAGTTAGTTTTTAGGTACTGCTGTAAAGAAGTTATAAACATTCTTTACTTTTGCATGTGAATGCCCATTTGTTCCCACACAGACATTGCAAAGACTATTCTTTCACCAGTGATTTTTCTTAACATCTTCATCAAAATCAGTTGATCATAAACGTAAAGGTTTATTCTGTCCTCGTAGGAAGTGACAGGCAATGTAGTTTCCACTTCTGGTTTTTCAAAGAGTTGCTAAAAACTAGGTATTAATTCTTCTTTTAAGCATTTGCTATAATCTATCAGTGAAGTCATTTGAGCCTGAGATTTTCTTTGTAAAAGTTATAAAATTACTAATTCACTTTCTTTACTTATGACATACCTATTCAACGTCTCTATTTATTCTTTAGTCAGTTTCACTAACTTGAGTGTTTCTGAAACGGTACCTTTTATCTACGTTACTCAACTTATTGACAAATACTTGTGGACTGGGTTCTTTTATATTTCCTTTTTATTTCTGGAATGGCTATAATTTCAACTTTGAATCAGATAATTATTTTTGTTTGTATTATTATCATTATTTTACCAAAACTACATGGATTACTGATATATAAAATAGGTGAAGTGGCAGGTCTTCCAAAAACCTCACAGGTTTAGTCTCCTCATCCTCTGTGGGTCTTGTGTAGCAACCCTGAAAATTCCTCCACAGAACACAGTTAAGAGTCCTAGGTGCAGGGCTAAGCATTATAACTTTATTTGTTGGCTGTTTGTTTATAATCAACGTAAACTTTAGGTTTATCCTGGATATTCTTGCTTGGGAAGCTGGATGCCTGGACTTAAAATATATCTTCTCTGGAAGCGAAAAGTGAAGCAACCCATTTAAGTGGTTAAGAAGAGATATGCAGTCTTCAAAGGATCAAATCGGGGAGGTAAGTCCAGATAGTGCAATGCAGGTCAGCAAAACCAGAGAAAAAATAATACACAGGACTGCCTAGGAGTAGACACCATTATAGAGATAACAGTTAACAATTTGGAAAAGATCCTTGGACTTCGTGATAGGAGAGGTGCCAATAGCTGTTTCTGTGCAATATGGTGCTTTCTGTGATCTACAATCAACCATCATCACTCATAATTATCTGTTCCTTTAAGAATAGATCTGTACCTTACCTGGCTGGCTTCCCCTCTTGCAGCACCCAAACGTATCTTCATGGCTCCAGGAGGGTTTTGCCCTTTCTATTTGCTGCCTTAAGCTACTTCTGCCACTTTGAGGCTTGGAGCTTGCCACTTTAAGAATCAAAATCGTTATCACTTAACTGCTACACTTAGTGCATTATCTCTCCCTGGGTTTCAGCTGTTCCCACTGTGCATTTGCTGGAACAAAAATATCTTTCTGCCTTTGAGTCCAAAGTATTTGGTAGTTTAACCAAATAGAAAACTAACTTCCCCCACACACCTAAATCCGTTAATAAAAAAAAAGAGATGTTTTCAAAAATATTCTGCCACTTCCAAAAAGTGTCTGAAAATGTTTATAAACATTAACCATGCACTTATCTAAGCCATTGAAAACAAGAATGAATTAAAAAATGATCCTAGTAATATAGAGAGACAATAGTACCAGAAAACTTATGAAAGAATAATACTTGTGACTGATACCTTCTTTATCTAAGACTCCTTCAGATAAAGCAAATGAAGTAAAGACTTCTGGCCATTTTTTTTTTCTATTGTGTAAGCACTGACAACTTCAGGTTCAGAATTAACAGGTCAGCCAGAATAACAATCTTCCAGAGAAGCGCCTCTCAAATTTTAGTGTGCAAACAAATCATCTGAGAAACTTATCACAGTGCAGGTTATGATTCAGAAGGTCTGGGGTCTGAGCATCTACATTTCCAGCTAGATCTCAGATGAAGTTGACATAGTAAGATCCTTTTGAAACTTTTACTGCAGAGACACCCATATGGTAATTCAGCAAAGCGTAATAGCAGAATTAGTTATTATTTTAAATAGCCAAAAGGAAATTATAACCCCAAAATTGAAGATAATAAAAAAAATCAACTAGCAAATCATCTGAAATTTTTATTACTGAATGCCTCATCTCATTCACAATGCATTTCAGGTTCTTCACGTCTATTTAAGATAAGATTTTTCAAGTGTGACTAATATGTAAATGAAAATAGGAATGACACACACATACACACACAGAGACCACAATGCTCAAATAGATTGTGACTCCACCTGTCAGCCACTGTAGTAGCCAAAGAAAGGTGCATGATTTGAGAGTCAAAGTCACTTGCAAGTAATTTTAAGATTAACAAATTAAAGCTTTCAGCCATGATGTGCAGTTTTGTTGCTACAAGGTAGGAGTCACCGTATTTGTTTAATATATATGAATATATTAATTATATATGAATAATTAATATAAATGAATATAAATAATATAAATTAATATAAATGAATATGAATAACTAATATAAATGAATCAGTGCAAACTATGAAACATCATTCTAAATAGATCTATGGCTGTGTTCCTTTTAATCTATGTTATATAAAAAATTAATTATTCATTAATTTTAAATTTTTTAATTAATTTTTTAAACTAGCTATCATTGCCTCTGGTTCCAATTGTTTATTATGAAACTTTCTTTTTTATTATTGTTTGTCACATATAAATATATTAGACTTTGTTTTCTAAAATTAATCTGAAAATCTCTGTCATTTAATAGAACATTCAATCCATTTATATTTAGTGTGATGATTAACAGACTTCATATTAATAATTTCATTTTACTTAATTATTTTTTATTTCATTTTATGGTTTCTTCTTTAACCCTTATTTCATCAAGATTTGAATCATTATATTTCTCTATTTGTTAACTTAGAGTTTCATTACCTCTCTCTAAATAGTAATGTTTTTCTGTTATTTATTCGAAAATAAAATACAAAATATTCTATCTTCCCCCTAATTTGCTCTTTTCCTCAGTGCCACAATTGTTTACATTCTCTGTGAATATCTTTCTTCTACATGATTTAGGGTTTTTTTTTGTTGTTGTTGTTGTTCTTACTGTTACTGTTGTTGTTCATTTAACTCACAATTATCTCCCATTCATTAAGTCTTTCTACTTCATGCTTCCATCTGTTTGGCATCTCCATTGTGGGAAAATACATCTCAGAGTGGCAAGAAAGAGGAAGGAAATAAAGGCACTAGAAAAGTAAGAGTGACTGAAAGGAGGACTCGATTCACTCTTCCTCCCAGGGCTGAACCTCCTGAAGGAGACATCTCTGGAACTTGGTAGAGGTAAGGAGGCAGTTGTTACATATCTTTATTTCCTCCAGCTTCCTCGAGTCAGTCATGAAAATTTGGTAAACTAAAAACATTTAACCTTCTTCTGAGATGAATAGTTTTGTTCACAAAATTAAGAAAGGCACACATTTTTTCTTGCTTTTTTAGAACAAAATTGTGCTTTGGGGGGGGCAAGGACAAAGTTCCAAATTTTTCAATTTTACCTCAAATTAAGATGTTTGGTACTTTCAATTATTGAATTGAAAATGGCATCTGAGAACAAAAAGTAGGAGAAAAAAGTAAAATGATCAAAAGTTCTATACTTCTAGCTATTGATCTTGCAAAATCTGTCCTCTCATCCCACATTTCATGCACACAATAGAACCTAAGAGCAGGAGAAGCTCTTTTCCTTGTGGTCCTGGATTAATGGCAACAATCAACACCAGTGTTTACAGTGCACCCTCATGAAAGGTACCCAGGTGAATATCCTTTATTTCATCCTTGCTGCAGTCCTCTGAGATAGATGCTATTTTTGTTTCTGTTTCCATCTCAGATTGCGTGATCTTATCCTCAGAGGTTAAATGTCCCACCCCTGAAACAGAACCCAATACATGGTCCAGTTGATATCCAGAGAGGTTTCTGATTCAAAATCATGGGCTCTCTCAGTATACTGCCCTGCACTGCCAGGGAGGGTGCAGCTTCAGCTCCTTGCTCTGTGCTCTCAACATTATCAGTGAATTCTTCTCCAAAGAATATTTACTAAATAATCTCATTTAGAAAGAAATAGCATCTGGAATAGTCACACTGTTAAGTCAATCAGCTTCATTATTTACAATGAATACCAGTAAAGTGGATGAATATTAAAAACATTGTTTCTTCTGACGTTTTGAAGAATTTATGGAGCATGTGACCATGCTCCAGGATCAACACAGTATACTGGTGTGCAAACTCCCACCCTTACATTCAGAAAGCAATCCCTACAAATGATTAAACACCCACGACTTTCCAGTCTCTGTGCTACTTTACATATTTCTTCTACTCTGCAGTGCAATAGAGAAGATATTATTATCTCAACCTACTTATGAGAGCCACAAGGCTCAGAGAAGCTTGGTTCAGAGTCACACAAGCAGAATTTCGGGATTTGATTTCAGGTTTAACCATTATAGCAACTTTCTTTTTGTTCTTTCTGTTCTCCTCCTCCCCCTCTTCCTCTTTCCATTTCCTCCTCCTCTTCATTCCTCTTCTTCCTGTGCCGTCTCACATTTTATTATTCTGATATATATACTTTCCCTTTTCTGGTCCACTCTGTGCTAAGTTCTCTCCAGCAACTCTGTGGAGCAGGAAACAGCATTTTTTGAAATTCAAACACCAAGACTAGTGAGAATCCTTTGTATCACAGACACTATAATGTATAAGACAAACACTCCAAGTTTTGTCTGTTTTCAGGGTCTATATCATGAGCCTATACTGAGAAGTAATTAACTTAAAGATCTTTATGACATGGTAGGATTTTATTCACAAAATTTAAAGATCTCTACTCCCATAGCTGTATTTAAATCTGTTCCTGGTGATGAAAATGGCAGTGAGGTTATACCTGATTCATCTGAGACACAGAACTCTATTGATCATATTTCTACACTGACCTCAAATGGCTTGTCATTTCAGTAAAAGGATTATTTTGGAAACAATCCCCATAGGTGTCAGGTTTTAGGATTATTTATTCCATAATTTTTATATCCTTGCATAGGTATGTCTTATGGGCCTTAATACTTCCTTAAAGGAATCTTTAAGAATTTAATTTACTCAGTAATACTCTCCTCTTTTTTTTTTTTTTTGGTGCTGAAACAAACTTCAGCATTTATAAAATGGCAACACATACACACCCCCCATTTTACACACAAAAAACTGAGGTTTGGAAAAGTTCAACAATTTGTCTAAATTTATTTAGCTACAGAGCATTCTCATAGCACATCTGAGATTGTAATCTCGGTACATGGGCTTCCCATCCAGAGAGCCCTCCAGTACACCACCTCTTCCTCTTTCTGAATTGTAAAAAAACTAACAATAATGAGAATAAAAATAACAACTTACACATATTGGGTGCTTACAAGGTATATCGGCACTGTTTTAAGAGTTTTATGTAATATATTTAATCACCACCATAATGCTGTAAGGTGAAGACTATAATTATTCACATTTTGTATATGAAGTAGTTAAAAAATCTGCTCAAGACCATATTCCTAAATAGAGTAAAAATTTCAGCCCAGGCCATCTGACATCGGAAACTGACTTGCTAACTGTTATGCTATTAGCACATTCCAAGGTGTGAACCAATTAGCGACTTTAAGGCAAACAGAAAATACATATTATAGATGCTGTCGCTTGGATGGTGGAGATTGCAACAAGGGGATCCACTGACTATGCGCGTTTAGGAAGCATGGCTTGGTTTTCTAACTTTATCCCTGGGTATAAATAGAATTTCATCAATTATGTCTCCATACATCTGACAGCTGCAGCAAGAGGACCATCAGGAGGCTTTGCAAGCACAATAACTGCCTTTTTCCTGGGTGCTCAAGGCAGACTACAGACTAATGTGTGCAGAGGAATGGGTAAAGATACAACAAACTCCCAAGACTCAATTTCCTTCCACAAACAGCTAATATCATTCACACAATCCATTCCCATCATCTCCTATGCAACCTATGCAATGTCTTGCATTACAATTTTCATAAGCAATTTGAACTCTACTGACTCGGTTTTGAGACAGGACGTAACAGGGGTGCTCATTGAACATATTTACTTTCATGTCTATCTAGAAAGACTCAAAGATTCAAAGTCCAAGATCTGAGGGTTATAATGATAAATATTTGTGATGGAACAGAATGCCTGGAGATCTACCCTGGGACAGATATGCTCAGTCCTCTGTTCCAGACACTTGCACCAAAATGTGTATGATTTTACTGCCCCTGACCAACAGTCTGTTCCTTCTTGACATATTATATAGGTGCTCAAAAATATGTGTTGAATAAATTATTCTTAGTTGGAATATAAGTAGGGATTGGGGAACCATATCAAAGGCTGGAACCAGAATCTAAAAAAAATGTAAGTACTTTCCTCCCAGAAGGCAAATACAAGGTGTATTCACATCTGGCAAGCACTCAGTAAAAGTTTCAAGTCAAGACAAGGGAATACAGAGACTCAGGCATAAAATCAGGAGACAAAAAGGAGACTCAATGAGCCAGACACAAGAATGCCCAAAAGTAAGGCAAGAGCTGTCTTAGCCTAAAATCCCTGAATACCTTGCAGATGCAAGCAGTACCAATGATTACCTTTCCAATTCTCAGGGAACTGGGGTCCTGCCATACACACATGATGTGAGGGGGTCATGAGAAGCTATATCTTAGACCATCCTGAGCTTGTATTATGGATGTATCATTCATGAAATTTTTAAAAGCTCTTGATACTTCTAGATTTTTTTTTTCTTGGACAAAGTAATGGAACCATCAGTTAACATACTCTTTGAGAAGATAGACCTTTTACTTACCACTTCATTGTTCTGTGATAGTGAGTATGTTAACAACTTTGCTGAGCCTTAAATTGCTCGAAGTAACATGGAAGGGTAATAACACTTGAATGGGTTAGATGTAATTCTGAATAGTTCCCAGCTCACTCACCTCAGGTAAAGACAGCAGTTTTTGCTGGACCAGCAACTCAATATCTAATGCAGTTATAATAAGGCCAACACAAATATAGCCTTCATTATTAAAAATATGAAGCCCAGGCCATGAGAAGTGAATAGTCTCATTATAGTCAGAACTGCTCAGGGCCCATGCACTCAGATCATATGTTCCACTCAGTCTGTCCCATGGTAAGAAAGACATAAGCAAATTCCTGCATATTAGCTACTTGTAGGAGGGGGTCATGTCTTATAAATCTTCTTATCTACACAGCCACTTACCCAATATGCAATATTCAGTAAAAACTTGATAAATGCTTGCTGAGTGGATGAGTAAATAAATGATTATAAAATCATGGCAGAGTAGGTGTGGGTGGAGAAGCTGAGCCTGGAGAAGAATAAGTTAAATATTAATAACTTTTTATGAAATACTCTGTTACTCCCAGACAGTAAAACCATGAAAGATGAATGGAAATTATGTAAAACAAAATGTGGCTCACTGTACACTTAGAGCTGTTGGGAGCAGAATGTGTGTGGTGGGGAAACTACAGTGAAGGTGTCGAGCCGGGTCGGAATGACCAGCAGTCACAGTCTGCAGAGGAAATCATCATGCTGCATGGGGAAGCTGCCTACTTAACTGCTTGGATTACTTTGCTGATATATTCTATGATTTTATGAAAACTGATCCCAGCATGTAAAAGTACCTATAAACCCAGGAGCTCTTGCCAAAATATTAGGGGGAGTAGAATTTCATAGAAAATTAGAAATATTGTGTGTGCACACCACACAGACACATTTTTTGTTCAGAATCGTATATGTATTTAGGTTAATAGGACATTATTTATAACATGCCTCTTTGTAGGATATGAGAATTAAAAAGTACCATTCCTTTCATTTGTTTTTTAAGTTATGAGTCTTCTTTTTATAAACACATAACAACAACGTTACTTGCAACACTGATGAAAATAACATCGGGATATATGGTATATGCACACGCAAACTGGGATGTTGGTAAGTGGGTCTTTCTCTGCAACTTTGGGGTTCCCTGGTGTGGTGTAAGGAAAGTCTCTTTATGTTGAGTGACCAGTTCTTTCTAAGAAGCCACTCACCCTCCTGTGTCTAACATTGACTGAAAGAGGATAAAAAAACTGATTGGAATGAAAGGAATCATCAATTGCTTAACTAATGGGGAATGTTCACACCTGAATCATCCGATCAGATTGTGTGAATGGAGCAGATTCCTGGGATGGTGTGAGGAGGGTGCACAGCCTTCCTCTGCCATTGTGGTGTCCAGAATACACAATCCACCTTGGGAGTCTTCTACTATCTTTACGGACTGTAGTAGAAAAAAATGAAAACTTAAGTATCATTTTAATTTACTTTATCATTTATGTTCTCTGTTTTTGTAAGAAGCAATAGCCCTTCCCCTGTGATTGCCAGATGTGCAACTAGATTGTTTAAAGGAAACATCTTTAATGTTTAAAGGAACATTTTAACATTTTATCTTCCATAAAATCTGGCAGCAGATTTATGATAATGATCTAATAACCCTCTGCTCTACTAATCCACTGAGTGGCATTGTAATTAGGGCTTATTTAAAGGTTGATATTTCATAGGCATTTAATGTGTGATAGTTTATTTAATCACAGTTATCCTCCTCTTACACAGATTCTATTATAATCCCTGTTCACTAGATAAGTACATCGAGGCTTAGAACATTTGGCAAATATATGAGAGAATCACTTTCTATCATCCCTTTGATATAATTTCCTCTGATAAACCCAAAGCATTCTCTGTCAGGCTATATATACATCAGCATAAAAATACAAGAAAAGAAGTAACAAGTCACTCTACAGAGCTTTTGGCAATAAGATCAGAGAGTCAGTAAAACTTTCCAATTGCTCCCAGTTGCTGAGGAAGGACTCCAGGGCCACTTAGCAGAGGAGTCACATCTTATTCATCAACTCAACATAAATTGCTGTTATCCAGGCCAGTTGGAGGGAGCGACAGGGAGGAGCCAGGATACAAAGGAGAGCCAGAAGATGGTGAGTGTAGAGCTCAGAAAAGGCAGGGATATGAGGGGACTGTGGATGAAGAGTGTGTGTACACGCAGGGAGTGTGGAACAGAAACTGGAGCAGGAAGTTAAATGTTATTAGAGGAACTTTGGCTTTTTGTACTAAGAAGTACAAGAAGAATGTCCTTAAGCTAGTGTACAGATTTGATTTTTCAAGAAATCACACCAGTTACTATGTGGAGAAGAGAGTAATGCATTAATCTAGGGGAAATATGATATGAGACCCAACCAAGTGGTAACAGTGCAAGTGCAGAGGGATTGAAAAATATTTGTAAGCTGGCATTGATAGCAATTCTGATTAATATGTGTTGCGTGGAAGAAAGCAAATAGTCAAGGATGATTCCAAAGTTGCAGCTTGGGCCAGTGAGCTCTAGGAGAGAGCACACAGTAGTGCTGAGTAATGAGCATCTCCTGGGGCTGATACTGGAGACTGGACTTAGCAGTGGCCTCGATTTACATGCATGGCCATTTCTGCAGCACCACTTAGGAAGCAGAAAACAGCATCAGAGAAGGCAGACTTGTTTTTATCTTGGAACGATTTTCTGGATGAGGGTGACTATATAGTGCTGAAAGTGATTTAATGTAATGGCAAGAGTAAGGAAGTGATTGATGTGTCCTACAATCTAAACTAGTGAAAAAAAAAGGAGCAAAGAGAGGCAGAAGCTGACACTATGGCCAAATCAGAGAAGCCACACGCTAAAGGTCTTCCTGATACTGAGGACCACCTGAAGATGGAATAGGGAGCTACAAGGACAGCAAGTCATGGACAGACTTTTGAATTTGAATTTCCAGTATAAGAGGGCATGGAGCTGTTCCACATGATGGAAATCTTCTGGGCTTGAGTAACTTAAGTGGAGACATGACCAACCTCATTGGAGACAGTGGGAAGAGGGCATTGAGAAACTAAATTACTATTAGGTGGAAGGACTTTAAAGGCCCCCAGGATGATGGGAAGACTCAAAGTAGAGTTGAAGAGAATTCACAGGTATTGAAGCTCCAGGGAAGGATGGGACGATCTGCATGCAGGTTGGTAGGTGATAGAAGTGGGAAGGGTACGTGTCGGCCTTACAGCAGCATCCGCCACAAAAGACTAGGGTGCTTTATACCTCTGTGCAGAGGTCATGGTCTGGGAATGTTAGAGGATTCCAATCTGCACATCTCACTCCTGGGGTTCTTGGTAATCCTCCATCTGAGATGGTTTCAGGGAACGTGGTACCCCCAAGGGAAAGCAAGTCATTTCAGCAGGTTGAAGAGATATTCAGGAAAACAGCTGAATATCCCTTCCCTCTTCCTTAGCCTTGGGAAGAAAACTTTGTGGATGAAAGAAATGAGAAGCCCCGAGGGCACATTGGAAAGCCTTGGCAGAAGCAAGGTGATGAGGATTTGACAAGCAAACACTAAACTCCATGAGTTTGAGAAGAGAGAGAAAATGAGTCCATGAAGGATTTTCCAGTTTAGGCGCTGAAGAACAATGGTAGTGTGGTGGATTTAAGGGACTGTATTTTTTCCAAAATAATTAATATGCAAATCTAGTTTACACATGCCCGGGGTGTGGGGAGTGAAGGAGGTGTGGCATAGTCCTTAAGGGAAAACAGTGGTGGAGCTTTGGCCCCTGGGAGCTGCGCTTTCACACTTCCCCCAGAGATGTTCTTAGCTGGAGTTTGTAAATGCTATGAATAGCCTCGAAAATGTGGTCAGTATGAATTCACAGTTGACGAGCTCCACTCCTCAGAGTGGTGCCGAATACATGATGTCCTCGAGCTCTGTAAATGGATGTGAGGTCTATTTTACGTTCAAAATCTGAGTCACACGCAAACATGAGGGATCCGCCATCCAATCACTTTGTTCGGCTCCCCCAATTCACTTTCCTGATCACTGCAAAATAAAGGAGCCGAGGTGCAAAAGGTTTCATTACCTTAACTAAGAGGACACAGCAAGAACTGACAAGAACCTGACAAAACAGAAGAAAACGAAATTATATATATATATAAAAATCCATCTGAAATGTGTAGCCATAGGACTAGCTGGGATCATTTAATTAGGGGTAAAATTTCAAATGTCCCTGCATCCCCTGGAGCTTCACTACACTGCATTTACTGATACTGTAAGCCTGTACGAAGCATTATGAAACCCCAGTTACGGAGAAATATTGAGGACTAGAGAGGGCTGAACACATCACCACCAGTTAAACATCTAGACAGGTGAAGGGCGATGCTACTTTTACTAAAGTTTATATAGGACCCAGTAGGGCCGAGAGGGATGAAGTAATGAGTGGAGGTGGGTAACAAGTCAGGAAAAGTGAATCTTAGGATTTAAGTACTCTCTTATAGCAAAATTTAATAACCTAACATTTTAGTATTAAAGGGTATCTACCCAAAGGAAAAGCAGTCAATTTGTCAAACAAGGTACTTGCACTTGAATGTTTGTTGCAGACTATTTCACAATTGTAAAGATGTGGAGTCAACCCAAGTAGCCATCAACATGAGTGGATAAATAAAACAGAATATATGTATACTGTCCATTGCTACTCAGCCATAAAGGCTGAATTAAGGCCTTTTGCAACATTTTTGATGGAACTTGAGACCATTACCCTAAGTGAACTATCTCAAGAATGGAGATACACTCTTTAATAAACTGGAACTAAGTTTTGAGCACACATGTGCACAGAGTGAAGTCAAATAGGAAGGAGGGGTAAGAGCAGAGAGACGAAAATCTCCCCATTGGGTGTAATGAACAATACTCAGGTGATGCAGCCTTGACGCACGCATTACAAAAGCTATCCATGTAACAAAACCATTCGTACACCCTTAATATTCTGAAATAAAATAAAATAAAGGATGAAACCAACACTAGTTTTTAGTAACTAGTAATTTTTAAGTCAAAATTACATCCAATATCCGTATGTTAAGTAAAAGGCATCCTGTATACACTTGAAGTAGTGAACCGCGCTTGTCTGTGTCTCTTGAATAACGAGGAGTAAGGATTTGGTATTTAGATACGAGAGATATCTCTCTAGCTTGCTATCTTCCAAGGCACCTACATCACGGTATAAATAGCACCCCAGATTCAGAAACTTGGAAGACACGGTACTATATTCCATATGAGTATGGAGTATGGTACTTATTTCTTCTTCATGGTGTTCCTTCTTTAATCGGCTGCTTTCTGAAAGCTCTTCCTCTTTCCCAACAGAAATCACAATTATGCACTGAAACAAAGGCCTCCTAGGTTATATGTCTACTTTTACTGAATTTTCAAGTTGGTCAGATTATATACATGTTTAAAACCTCAGGAAAACACAGAATATTCATGTCCTGTTTTTCCTTTTTAGCTGGACCACACTTACTCCCTAATCCTTATAATGCTCATCTTATTGGCTAACTCAGTTCTTTTCAAGGGAGAAAGGTTATACATGGGAAGATGTGATGGCAACATGTAGCTCCTTGATAGCTACAGAAATCGTACATATATACACAGAGAGTGGGAGAAAGATAGGAAACATTGCTGGTGGGATTGCACGTCACGACAGTCTCTGTGGTAAACAGAAGGGAAATTCCTGCAAAAAGTAAAAATAGACCCACCATTTGATCCAACAATCCCACTGCTGGAAAGTCACCCGAGGGAAAAGAAGTCATTTTTATCAAAATGATATCTGCACTGAAATATGTATTGCAGCATAATTCACAACTGCAAGGAAGTGGAATCAACCCAAGTGTCCATCAACTCATGAGTGGATTAACAAGATGTGGTGTACATGTCCCCCCATCAAGTACTACTCAGCTCTGCAGAAGCAAGATTTAATGCCTTTTGCAACAATTTGGACGGAGCCTGACACCATTATCATAAGTGACATAAAAATTGGAAAACAAGCACATGTATTCATTATTAAACTAGAATTTACTGATGAGCACACACGTACATAGAGGAAAATAAAACTCAATGGAAATGAAACTGGTGGGAGGGGGAAGGGAGGAGAGGAAACCTACCCAACAGGGACAGTGAACATTATCTGGGTGACAGGCACATTTATAATCCTGACTCAAGCATTACAGAAGCAATCTATGTAACCAGAAACAGTTGTACAGCTGTAATACTTTGAAATAAGAAAAAGAATGATACTAAACTATCAATGTCCCCAATCCTGAATAGTAAATCGAAGTTTAACTTCATGAATTTATATGAAGAAACTTATCTAACATATTAAATAGCATTTTCAATTATTATCTACAAAAACTTAGGTACATTGTATGGCCTAAGATTGGAAATGAGGAAATGTTTAAAAATGAGCCCTTAAAGAGAAAGAATACAAAAATAACACAGAAAATATGAGGACAACATATTCCAAAGTGGAATATGTATGTCGGAGAAAAGTAGGAGAATATAGAAAAGTTTTGTGAAAACATGAAATACAGGACATTTGTAAAGTTCATGTGCAATTTAAATCTTTAAAAATTGCACACAAACTTTATGCACCTTCTGTATAGCAGTACTCATTCGAAGAAAGAAACAGAAAGAGAAATCTTCAATTGAATTCACTGATACAGTATCCAGAATCCATACCATGAAGGCACTTTCCAGATAAGATGAAAATATTATGTATGAAAATAAAACAACCTCTTCAGTAAAGTCCAAGGCAAACCTATTACACTGTAATGAATGCTTCTAGGTAGAGAAACGTGTAGTATTCAAAATGAAAATTAAATACACTCATTCTTGTCATCATTTGTTCTTTCTGAGGTCAAGTTTGATTTTGAACTTGTACAGCAATTCCCCAGATTGAGACAGGAATGAAGTCAGAATACATTTAATTCATATCCTTCCCTCAGTTGCAGTAATAACAGTTCTTAGAGGAAAACTAAAATGGCAATTGGACAGGAGAAAGGAAAGGTCGAAGGCACAGTAATGGTTCCTGTGACTGCGACCCCCACAGTTGTCATCCATTATTCTCTCCATCTAGGAAAAATATGTAAGCACCTCTAGAGGGAGAGGTTTGGAAAGGAACGAAAAAGATGAATATGGTCATATAAGGTCTATCTAATTCTCTGACTTTTGTTTCTAAGTAAGAAAGTGAAATCTTCCAGTACTCTTTACAGACTATCTAAGACAACCCTCCCCCTCTAAAAAATGGAGTTTCTTTTTCTCAAAATGTCTCCAGATTTGGAAAACATAATTCGTGCTTGCCGTATTTCCACCGTTTGGCGTCACGCTACATTGAGTTCAGTGAGGCTAGCACATCGGCAGTGTGGACAAGAGTTCTGTCACAAAGCATAACAGTTGACATTTCCCTACCAGCCTTCTTCCCTGAGTTCCTGAGAATTTTGCATATTGCTTCCAACATAATCCTCTCTCTTGATTTTAGCGATTGTGACCTGGTGTTGGAACTATTCGCTATAGGTAGGTCTAGAGAATAAACTCCAGTTGAGAGATTATGAGATTTTTCAGTCTCCCTATAAATAACAACATGTTCCAATTCTTCAAAAGTCTTGGGATCTCTTAACATTATACATAACACAAAGTGAGATCAATATTCCCAAATTATTGATCACTTCAATTTAAAACCTCTCAGTCAATTCAGGGAAGGTAAATTAGGCACATCAATGATTTATTACAGTCTCAGGAATTGAAAATTGAATAGGCTTCTCTCAGTGAATTATTCAGTAAGTTAATCTGATGGTGTGCATGTACAACCTTAATTAATTAATGCCGTTGAACTGAGATTGATAATACATGGCTGTACTTTGTGACTTTAAGTAAATTATTTGCCTTTACTAAGCCATTTCTTTTAATAGTTTGCTTTCCCTCAACTATCAAAATGGGCCTTGCAATAGCTATATGTATGCGTCTCCTCCTAAATATATCCCTTTTCTCATGAAGTACTTAGAGGAATGACGTGAGCAGTGTAGTAGAAGCCTGCAAGTTAATTAGTGATGCTAACTCCTAAAAGGTCTATAAATCATAGTCTGCATAGAGTGTCGACACTTTGGTGGCTGCATTAACCCCTTTCTTTAGTCCACGAGGGTTAAGATTACAACAAGATTACAGATTTCCCAAAAGCAATCAGCAACTATCAAAAAGAGCCCATGTTCTTCCTAATGAACTAACACACCTTTGAACTTAATAAGCCAGTCACTTGGCAGAGTCTAGTCCATTATAATAACAAATATTTGTATGCAACTGACAATTTACCAAAACCTGTCATTTGCATGATCTCATTTCTTCCCCTTTAATAGTTTCATAAGTGAGATGAAGTAGATTTGATTAATACTATTTTTATTTTATAAACGAGGAAACTGAGGCTCAAAAATCCCATTGCTTATTAGAACTATCCAACCTATGACCAACATGGTACTTGAATCAGAAAACTTAATGTTCTTTCTCCTAATAATTCTGCCTTATTTTCTTTAATTTAAAGGGGCACATTCTGATTCCCTTCCTGGGCTGCTCCAAGTGCAGGTCTTGACACTTGTACATGATTCTACTTCAGAAGTGAGAGACGGGAAGTCATTCCCAAGTTGGCACAGTGTCTGAGTGCCCCAAAGCACCCTCCAAAGAGCTCTCACCTGACTCTGAAATAGGAAGTCAGACAAGGTTTATTGTCTTACTAACCCCTATAATGTGCAATAAGGAAGGAGAACTGTAATTGTTTTCATTCAACTATAACCTTTCTTTAGATAACTGCCTTGTGCATCTTTTGTAATCAACTAGAAAGTAGGTGAGTTTGAGGTTGCCACTTCACTGATTGCAAAATCAATTGACAAAAATTGCATTACCAGGAAAGGAGACTAACAATTGGAACAATAATAAAATGAAATAAGAGGAAGCAGAGGTAAGCAATTACATGTGTATTTTTGGAATCTTGATGCAAGATAGGAGATTGAATCAGGCAATAGAGAGAAGAAGTTCAAGTCAGGTTTCACTTGGAATGTTCATGGATCTTTTAAAATTGGACGAAGATTTTTCATTTAATGGATTGAAATGACATTTAATGAATAACCAGAAGGGTATGGCACTGTTCTAGGTACAATGTACCCCCAATAAGTATATTTTCTGCATTCGAAAATGAGTTTTGGAAATAAGCCAGAAATGGTGGCAGTAAACTATAATGGGGAAAAAAGGGTGTTTATGGGCAGAATCCCAGCTGTGCTCTGTACACGTTCTATCCTTTCTCTGGGCTTCAGCTTCATTAACCTTAAAAAGTAGTACTCACTTCTATAGCATTGTGATGAAAAGTAAATGTCACTGAAGTAAGAAGCGGTTAGGAGACACTCAGAAATGATCGTCAGTTATTATCATTCAGCAAAGTTACTTTATTACAGGTCTATAATCTTTGAGAGCTCTCCAGGGTATTCAATAGGTTGCCAGACATACACACAGAGGGAAAATGGAAGAATTATTCACAAAAGTCATTGCCAACTTTTACAAACTATTGACAAAATATTTATCTATCTGTATAGAGAAATAAGTGAAATATATATGAAATATAACATGAGTTCACTAATTTTTCCCGTGTGTGGTAACCTCCAAACACCCTGTATTTGCTGTGTTCATAAGCTGAGAAGGAGCTTCCCCTCTAAACTGGAGAGTTGTTCTTTGGAGACCTCCAGAAACGGAAAGACTACTTGTGTGAGATTGCCAAAGAACTTTTTGCTTCTGAAAATGGATTCCTTTAAATAACTCCTTTCTGTAGAAATAGAAAGCTGGTATTTTGCCACCTTGAATAATAAATAGGCTAATCCATTATTTATTTTATTTTTATTCCAAATCTTTCAATCAGGAAGATGTCAGCCACAAAGAAGATGCGCCAACGCATTTATCACATAAATTAATGGCACAGTCTGTTTGAGAGGATGAAAGTATTTGGACAGATATTGAATACTCATTAAATTAGACATTTTGTCAGGAACTTAATGTATTATTAATGTACCAATTATATATTTACTGACTATAAAGTTAGATACGAAAATCAGTTTTCTGCTTGCATTCTAGGTTTTTCTTTTGCCTTTTTTACATAATAGAAACGAGTTAAATAAAACTATAACAATAATGACAACATAATAGCATTTACCGAGGCTTCTCATGTGCCAGGCAGCACAGTAAGCTCCTTACTGGAGTATCTCACTTCACTGACTTAAACCCTTCTGAGATAGGTGTCATTATTACCCCACTTCACAGACGAGGAAGCTAAGGCTTCGGTCAAGTAATGCTGTACAATTAGCAGCTTTGTGGTAGCAATGATAAGCACTTATCTGTTTTAATTATCTTTTTCTATAATTAATATCCCTGGTCTCTAGTCCTATTGCTCATCAAAGTTAACCACAATACTTTATGGTAAAGTCTTTTACCACTTAATAAGCAATATCGACAGCCAGAACTTCTGGGTTCAAATGGTAACTTTGTTACCCATTGTTAAGAAAGAGGAGAAGAGGAGAGAGCTTTTACATGCATTTAAGATTTGCTCCCACAAACGCAGAATTATAGTCCTGCTAAGTGTAATAAGGAGGGTGGGCTGAAAGGACAGGAAGAGGGTACAAGGTCTGAGTCCCACAGGACAGGAAGCAGGATTTAGTCTCTTTACATTTCTCAGGGTAGCATTTTAGCTCTTGCTGTGATACACACACGTCAGGGAAGGGACACTCTATTAGATGCACTTGGACATTAATCAGAAATAAATTTAATTCCGCTTCTTTTCCACTAACTCATGTAAATACACCAAATTGCAATGACTAGTATTTTTTAAAGTTCTGTTCTAATTTACTGAAGAAGGAAACCATTCATAAACATTTATCCCTTAAACATAGTAAATAAAGTACTTGAAAAACATATCAAAAATGATAAAACCACAACAGAGAAATTAAGGTCACTCATAGTATTTGAGATTGGTTTAATATTTGTTGAATTTACTTGTATTTAAAAGGGTGGAAAGAGGTGAAACTGCATTTCTGTTTCCCTTGACAACATTCCATATTTAAAAGAAAATATTTAAGCATATCTTGCTTTAAGAAAACCATAATGTTACCCCGGGAGAAGGGGTTAGAAACTTTCAATCATCTCTACAATGTTAACAAATTCATTTTTCTATAAAGAGAGTGACAAGACAGAAAACGAAAGTGAGGTCTATGTCTTAATAACATTTCTATTGCAAAGACAAGAGTGTTAACAAA
This sequence comes from Galagoides demidoff, assembly GCA_963574575.1. Lineage (NCBI taxonomy): Eukaryota > Metazoa > Chordata > Mammalia > Primates > Galagidae > Galagoides > Galagoides demidoff. The sequence goes on along the minus strand of CAUYQV010075620.1, from coordinate 27,003 downwards.
GAAATTATATAAAACAAATGAGAAATCATCATTAGATAATTATTCCTAACAAATTTTATTTTTGGGAATCATTATCCTTTTAATATGGCTGTAATATGTTAACTAAATGAATGAATTTTATGGATGGCAATTTAGTGTCATCTTTGGAAAAAAGCATAGACCCCTTTGAACAAGATACCTAATAAACTACCTTAAGGCGTGTTCTTCCACATGAATAAGAATCTCAAAGGCTGCAGACAGGAGAAAAGCAATAAAAATAAAGAACAAAACTCAGATTTGCCTGAATCATAAGCCCAACATAAAAGGAACAAGGAAACTCCATATATAAATGGGTTTGAAAGGGGGAAAGTTGATTGAACTGAGACATTTTAGACCTATATTGTAACTAGGTGCTAAGTACTTTTATAACTAGATATAACTATTCCACTTGCTGCCTCCTTCCCCCAAACTAGTGTGTACGGGAAGGGATAGCCCCAGGAGCCAAATAAATGAGAGACAACACATATGGTGGTGAGAAGCATTGCTCTGTACCCCAGCCCTGACAGAAAGTAGTTGTATGGCTCTTGGAAAGTTATTAAATAACTACTATGATCCTTAATTCCTCAAATATAAATTGGGAACAATAAACGTCACCTAATATAGAGAGTGATTATACACACAGAATAGTTAGCCAAGTAATAAATACACAGATACACCAAATAAATATACATCATTGTCTTTAGCTTTTGTTGTTGATTTTGCTGCTATATTGAAGCTTTTATCAATCTAAGATGCTATTGTATTAGACATGCATATTATTAGGTATGATAGGTTTACCTATGGTGAAGTGACAAAAATATTACTTTTTGTCTACATTTTTGTTAAATATCAACTCTTAGTGTGCTGAATAAAAACAACTCACTCCCCAAATAAATAATTCAGGATCATTGTACAGTAAGGCTTTGGGGGCTTTTTTTTTTTTTCTCTTAAACTAAGGCTATTTGGATGGAATTGATCAGAAATAGGTAATGCCATCTCTGGAATTGCCAGAAACTACAAAATGTCAGCACCACTACTCGGCAGTGGAATTTGCATGTTGGGACAAATAAAGTGTGAAGCAAAAAGTAAATTCGAAACACACCATTTGGAATGACAACCAAGTGACTGTCATTTGAATTACTCCATGGGGCAGGGAATTCCTCGCTCTGTGTTACTCGGTGGCTCCTGTTGTCCTGTCTGTTTAGAACACACATGCACACGCACACATCACTTAGTTTTAATTAATCACCCCCAAACCTAAGGATAATGCAGTCAGCTGTTTGTCATCACTAACAAAGCATTAACACTCCAGAAAAATGGTAAGGATGATAAAAAACCCTGATGCAAGGCTTCAAAGAGGATGACAAGCTGACAAAAGGGAGCGAGGAGAGGGTGCTGGCAGGGTGAGCAGTGCGTGAGTGCCTGCTCCCTTCCAATCAGGTTCCTTTTTATGCACTGCCTTAATCAACATGGAGGGCTTTATTCTGAGAATCCCAGTGATGAGAAGAGATGTACCGTCTTCACATCTTACAAAGGTGACAGGTGTAGTAGCTGGGTCAATAAAGCAGTTGATGCTTTCATATAAAAATCTTAAATTTCTAAAAGATGATGCAAAATCCTGCTGCAGAACCTGTCTCATTCCAGCAGTAATTTCGTGGCTGCAATTCAAGCTCCCAGAAAATAATGTAGACATAGAATGTTTCTAAAAGAATCAATATGTATACGTTCTGTTTATTATGCTAATCAAAATGAAAGGTAATTTATCTCCTCTGTGTGTTTATCAGGGAATGACACTTCATACTTGGAACTCAGTAATACATTAAATATTAAAGACAAATGATTAGAGAGACATCTTTTTTGTCTGTTTGAATGGCCTAAATAATCTGAATACAACATTGTCTCTGCTCTTTTCTATTTTCCTGCATTCCTAACCCTGTCTTTAAACCCACCCCTCAACCTGGCTAAAAATTTGCCATTACTCATTCCATCACTAATTATAAATGGTTTTTGGCATGTGTGAGCATGTGTATGCATATAAATATATAAAATTTTATTTTGGAGGAAAAAGGTATTCAACCAATAATATTTTTATCTTTCATTACTGGCTATACCCAGCCAATGACCTACTATGTGATAATTTTAAAGTCAACCCTTCTTTGACAAAAATAGTTTGCTATGAATGTACTTTATTTATTCATATTTGTATAGATTTATGTCACTGATGTAAGAACTAGGTAGAAATGCACATGTGCATTAAAAAAGGAAGTATATCTAAAGGAGTAGATTTAGGCAGATTCCTTTATGAAACTCTCTACAAATGTATCTGAAAAGCATGAGAGTTACAGGAATGAGTCTACTCTGTGTATATATGTGTATATATGCACATATTTGTGTAAATGTATGGGTATGCATGTATACACATACATAAGATCTTCTTGGGATATTGTTTGACACAATTTTAAGTCTAGTTTCTGTAGCTAAAGTCTTTTCATTCATATCCCAGGGCTAACCTTTAAAATTTGTGACATTTTGGGCATGTTATTTGAACTCTCTTTGACATACTTTTTCACCATCTACAAAGTCGGCATAAAATTGTACTTAGCTCATGGTGTTGTAAATAAAGTAACCTTTGAAAAGGTCTGGAGCTGGCACATAGTAATCAGTACATATCATTGTCTATTATAATCTTTCCTAAAAATAAAGGGTATATAACTGTATGTGGCAGCATTTGTCAGAGGACAGGGTGGCCTGTGCCTTCTGCACATTTATTATCCCCTCCTTTTTCTCTTCTCACAAATGCTGCCCACTTCTCCATGATGAATGGAAAGTAACAAAATATCAGTTGGAAATAATTATTGATTGCAGAATAATTCCTATGTCAATTCAATGAAATTCCAGTGGGATTCACGCATGCCTCTGGCTCATTAGCAATAGTAAGCATGTTATCGCATAATTAGCATACAAAAATAAAGCGGAAAGCTGAAGCAAATATTTGTCAACTCCTTGGGAAAACAAAATGAAAAACTCACAATTCAAAAGAGTTTTAAAAATCTTTGGCTCAGCGCCTGTGGCTCAATCGGCTAAGGCGCCAGCCACTACACCTAAGGTGGCGGGTTCGAATCCCCAGCCCGGGCCCGCCAAACAACAATGATGGCTGCAACCAAGAAATGGCCAGGCGTTGTGGCGGGCACCTGTGGTCCCAGCTACTTGGGAGGTGGAGGCAGGAGACTCACCTGAGCCCAGGAGTTGGAGGTTGCTATGAGCTGTGATGCCATGGCACTCTACCCAGGGGGATAGCTTGAGGCTCCGTCTCAAAAAAAAAGAGTTTTAAAAATCTTTAAATATCTACCTGTTGTTCAATGTTGGCATAAATTGTTGACTAGGCACACCAAATTCTGTGAGTATTACAATGATTACAACCTACAATTTATTTATTTATTTATTTATTTATTTATTTATTTTTTTTTTTTTTTTTTTGAGACGGAGCCTCAAGCTATCCCCCTGGGTAGAGTGCCGTGGCATCACAGCTCATAGCAACCTCCAACTCTTGGGCTCAAGCGAGTCTCCTGCCTCCGCCTCCCAAGTAGCTGGGACCACAGGCGCCCGCCACAACGCCCGGCCATTTTTTGGTTGCAGCCATCATTGTTGTTTGGCGGGCCGGGTTGGGGATTCAAACCCGCCACCTTAGGTGTACGTGGCTGGCGCCTTAGCCGATTGAGCCACAGGCGCCGAGCCTTTAACATTTATTTATATCACTATGTGCTAGATATTGTGCTAGATCTGGGGACTTGGAGTTGCTTTAGTGAAGGACTTTCTGACAGAGGAAGAAGACATAATATTCTTTGAGAGGAAAAATTTCCCCCTTGAAAACCTTGAAACCACTCTGGTGTTTGAGAAGAATTCACTGGTAATTAGTGACTGAAAGAATTGGAAAAGGAGAGAGCCTGATGGTGAAATTCCTGAACACTGTGGGGAGTGTGCCACCACGGCAGCCAGAATCTTGACGATCCTCAGGAAAGAAGGGGGGTTGCAGAAGGAGGAGCGGAGAGCTCGCAGAGTTTTGAGTTTGAGCCATTGTTGGGCCTCAGTAAATGCTTGGGAACTGGGCTTTGATTATTCTGCACCAATAAGACTTCACAATAGGTTCAAAGAGAGAATGACAAGAACAGCTTCTAATTTGAAACCAGGGGACATTTAGAAATGAATCAAGATATCTTTTTTAAGGGGAACCCTTGGACACTGTTGGTAGGAATGTAAACCACTATGGAAAAAACAGTATGGAGTTCCCTAGAAATACTAAAAATAGAAATATTACATGATTCAGCAATCCCACTGCTAGGCATATATTTAAGATAAAAGAATTCAGCATATCAAAAAGACATCATCACTTCTATGTTTATTGTAGCACTGTTCACAATAGCCAAGATTTGGAACGAACCTAAGCATCCATCAGTGGAATTAAAGAGATTGTGGTACATATACATAATGAAATATTATATAGCCAGAAAAAATAATAAAATTCTGTTATTTGCAGCAACATGGATGGAACTGGAGAACATTATGTTAAGTGAAATAAACCAAGCACAGAAAGACAAATTTTGCATGTTCTTGATTATATGTGGGAGCTAAATATTAAAAACAAGTGATCTCATGGAGAAAGAGAGTAGAATGATGGTTACTAGAGGCTGGGAAGGGTAGTGGGGAGGGGGTATAAAGTGGGGATGGTTAATAGGTCCAAAAAATGTAATTAGATAGTTGGATAGAATGAACAATATCTGAGAGCACAGCAAAGTGACTATAATCAACAGTAAGTTAGGGTATACTTTAAAATAACTAAAAGAGAAGAATTGGAATGTTCCTAACACAAGATGTAATAAATGCCTGAGGTGGATACTCCAATTACCCTAATTTGATTAATTCACATTGTATGTCTGTTTCAAAACATCACCTGTAACCTGTAAATATATACATGTACCCTATAAATATATACAACTATTAAGTACCCATAATAATTAAAAAATAAACAAATCCTTTCTATCGTATTCTTGATCGCAATGGTGCATTTTCAAAATCAAAATATACCAGGACTGTTCATGTTTCAACTAGTGTGTTGATTTAATTCTTACTCAAGGGAGAAAATTGCCACTTGGATCATCAACCCCAGTTTCTGTGGAATCAGATCATTTTCCTTCTCTCTGGAAGCTCTCATATAAGAATTGTCCAGAGTTAAATGAGGGGTGACAAGTTCATAACCCAGAAGGAACATTATGTCTCTGGGTTACCAAAACTTTGATCACCCCTCCAGTCCTTTAGCAGAGGATTCCCTGGAAAAATCTCTAGCCCCTACTGAGCAGTAGAAATACATGAATAGGAAGGCTAGATTCAGAGAGCTGTCTGTATGAGAAGAAAGAACACTGATGACAGAACACAGATGTGTATTCTGTGAGTTGGCAGAAGTGTGATTATGTTGACCGTGTTGACATTTGACGGTCAGAGCCTAGGACAAGATGTGATTGAGAAACTGCTCTGAAGTTGAGTATGTTTTTTTCCTGGTAGAGTTAGGGGTAGTGGTGAAAGTTATTGTCTATTCTATACTGATAAGAAAGACATAACCTCTACAGAGTTCAGCACATTGGCTGGCACCACTCTTGGCTGATAAAGCAAGCTAGCATGGCCAGTTCTACCGGGGATTATCTGAGCCAGTCTGCACAGATCCCTGATTAGTGCGAGAATCAGCACTTGTAAGGTTCCACAGGCAGTGAGGAACAAGAAATACTGGTTTCTACCAACTGTGGGACTCAGAAGGACTGGTGTGACTAACTGACTGTAACAGCAGCCTCAAATCCTTTTGGGGAAGAGGCAGGGTTTATAAATAAACAGAAAACAAACATAACTGACTCAAACTGAAATTTGTGGCTCTGGTTTGTTGTAGTGGCTGTATTTAGTGTAGCCTGAGAGAGAAAGCTGGGGTCTATACATCTACAAAATTACTAGGAGATTGCAATCACTGTTCAATATCATCTGTGAGAATCACATACGGCATTGAGGACTTATAATAAATGCGATGAATAGAATGATTTATTTTTATTTTTATTTTTTTGAGACAGAGTCTCACTCTGTCACCCTGGGTAGAGTGCTGTGGTGTCATCATAGCTCACAGCAACTCAAACTCTTGGGCTCAAGCAATCTTCTTACCTCAGCCTCCTTATAGTGCTTTGCAAATGAGAGTATGAAATAATAGTGAATGGAGACCAATACTGAGCATTTAATAAAACAAAGTAAAAACATGGAAGCAATAGTCATTAGAGTATTAACGACTCATTGCATAGGCCTCCAAATTCTGTTTATAATTGTAAATAATCTGGCATTAATTATAATTTTTTAAATTCTTACCTCTGTTTAAAAGTAAAAATTCTCTTTTTATAAAACAGCCAAACCTCTTTGCAATTTATCTTCCCTACTTTTAAAAAGAATAGGAGCAGCAACAGCTTAGAAAAATAGATTTTTTTTTTCAGTTTAAGCAATTCTCATGAAAGAGATATATACAAAGGTGAACATATTTGCATTTTTAGGGCTCTTTGGAATTGTAAACAGATGGTTAGTTCTGGGGCCTGGAGTTGGTGCTGTTTATTTCCCAGACTGACACAGCAGAGGTTGTAGTCCCATATATACCACCCTGATTCCCAGGATTAGGAGTACAAAAGCTGATCTGTGGGGAGAGAGAGAGTTTTCTGGAGGCACGTGCAGCTGCCACTGGCACACGCCAGCACATTAGCCAGTCTGACAGCAGAGCTGACGTCCACTGTCAGCCTTTCACTTCAGGGTAAAGAGAGGCAGACGATGTCCACTCCTCCCTCTTAGTTGCACACGTGGAAGGGTAGAGCCGGGGTTTGAAATAATCATTTCTTTTTCCTGGATCATCAGTTATCAGGATCTTGTATAATCATGAATTATCTCCTGGAAGGCATCGGAATGAAAACCTACTGTATTTTAAGTGTAAGTTAAGTAAGCTGCTTTTAAAGATTGCTGCTCCAGACCGCCTTCCCCCTACCTCCTTTTAACAGCGTCACAACATGGAGATTTAAGCGGGCAATTTCTGTCTTTGTGTACTGTCTTTTTCATTTCTACAATAGGTTCCATTATAACATTTAATACAATCTATTATTTTAATTGGCTTAGTCATTTCAGAATTTAAAGCAGTAAAAGCTCAATTAAGCTCATATCAGGGAAGCCTGACACTTAGGACACTAGAAAAAAGAAAACCGTTTAAATCCATTTAGCTTCATCCAAATCACTCATGTACTGCCCTATGCCATAGTTATTACACTGATTGACCTTGTCCCATGGCTTATAATGTCAACTAACCTTCTTTATCATCCAGATGTCTTGATTTGACTCACCAAATTTCAGACATGGGCCTGTGCATACTTGCAAATATTTTCTTGAATAATTCAGCATACATTACTGGTTGTCTCAAAGTATTTCAGTTATAATGCAGTAGTCCTTATTTATAACTGGAAAGCTAGAATATGCCAGCAGAGGAAGCCAGTGACTGGGAGGCAACTCACCAACGTCTTTCCCTGGTCTTGCCAAGGTCAGACCAGAGGGACGCAGGCAAATTATGAAGTTCCTCTGGGTGGTGTCACAGAAAAGCAGAGAGAATTTCAAAGCTGGGCCAGGAGGTGCTGTTTAGGTGGAGGTATGAAACACAGTTGCTGTTTAATACTTACATAAAAATGTGTTTTTAGAGAAACAGTGAAATCTTTACTGCCTCTCCTAGGACATTTGACGTTTCCCAATCGTGCGTTTCCCGCTTGAAGAGGGCTGGATCTCTGGACAAGGATGGCCTCCTCCCTGAATTTCAGAAGTGTTTAAAACAACAAGCAATGTCTGGCTGGGTGATTTTCCACATTCGTCCTGTTTAAAGGAAGAAACTTGTTCTACTGTCAACACTTATGGGAACTGTTTGCTTTGGATGGGCTTGGTCCACATGGGCTGAGGAGGGCCTTCTTACTCTGGTTTCTTGCCAAAGTGGAAATTCAGTGCCAAAGGCTTCCTTGTTCTGTGGAGGCATCCTCTAATTAGAATAAGTTTGGCCTGAAGAAAGCATATTGGAGAGCAATAGGGATAGTAACAGTGGCTTGGAAAAAAGAAACAAAAAACCAAAAAACCCAACCACTTTAAATAGTAGATTATGCTGATCGCTAGCATGAAGCAGAGTTCATTGTCATAACTTGAGAGAATATTTCTTGGGTCTGTTTTTGCCCCACCTCTGGTTTGAGAAGGCTCTATCCTCAGACTATAATGTTTATCTATGGAAGCCCTCTGAGATTTGTATACTCCTTTACATCTATTAAACTTAGAGGATAAGGCTTCTGGGTGAGTTAGCATAATTTGCAGCATATATAGCCTGTGGGCTCCAAATGGGTATCTGAAGGTGAGTTGAGTGTGGCTGCTTGAAGCCAGTTTTACATTCTAGTCATTTCAAACTTGCTGTAATAAGAGCAGAAGATGTGCAAGGAGTTATGTTTACCTCTATCCATCAGTGGCAAGTGACCTTGGACAAATTGCCTATGTTGGCTATGTCTCTTTGTTTTCCTCAGTCAAATGGGTGTTGTTGTGAGGTTTCAATAAGTTTATACATGTGAGACACCTAGAATAACACCCAGCACCAAGTAAGGCCTCAAAACATTAGTTACTCTTATTTTTTTCCTTCTTTGAAACTACAAGTGATGCTAACTACTGACTCATAGTCTAGTTTGATGGCTCTGGTTGTAGGGGGAGTTATAAGAGAGTAAGAAATGTGGGGCTGTGCTGTTTGTCTACCTTAACTCCTAGGTACATCCGTATCTGTGCACAAAAGCATAAAAGGGCCCATTAAATGTTCAAACATTTATGAAGACTTTCTCAGAAGTGACCTTTATGGCTTTTGGGCAGATCATTTCTATATTTAATATCATTCTGTCCTTTTGATGGTTGAAGTCAAGCTGTGCTTATTATAGCTGGCTTGATCCAGAGGTGGTTGTGTGCCAATCACATAAGACTACTGACAATGATCTGTGCGATAGTCATTTCTGCACACACATTGTGGTTGACCAAATCCATATAATCTCTCGGGTGTGGGGCAGAACATCTAAAATACCACAGAGCAAGTGGGAGGTGGGGCATTTACAAGTAGCAGATCATTGTACAACCATTTCCTGTGCTTCAACCTTCTCTGACCTCAGCTACTTTTTTAAGCTCCTGATCCACAGCTCCTGTTATGAGCCATATCCCTAACACCTCCCCCTTGCAGCTCCACTAGCCATTCCCTATTTTGGATGCTGGCTGCTTTCTGTCCCACAGTCTTGCAGATTACACTGACTGAATCCCCTTGTTGCTCTGTCAAAGACCCTGCAGTTCCTGCTGGGTGTGCATTTAATATGTGGGCACACATTTGCTTATTCATTCATTTATTCATGCATCTATCCATCAGGCGTTTATGAAGTCCCACTATGTACCAGGCATTGCACTAGGTGCAGGGGTATAAAGATGACTGAAGTTCTTGATAGCAAGGACCATATCTTGGACTTTGGAGGGAAGAGAAACAGATGGATCATGACAAAGGCAGCAAAATGGTAGAGTAGTGGGTAGAAAACTTAGACTTTGAGCCTGAGTGCTTGGGTTCAAATTCTTGTTCTGCCGCTGACTAGCTGTGTGATCTCAGACGAGTTACTCAACTTCTGTATGACTAGTTTCCTTACTTGTAAAATGGGGATCGTCACTTATATAGTTGTTGCAGGACTTTATAAATATGTAGGTGAATGCCTAAAACATAGTAAATGCTATATAAATATTTGTTAAGTAAATAGGTGCAGTAACAGAGACACACCCAGGGCATTATGTGTACACCTTGTCCAATTAGCAAGATCAAGATTTGCTTCCATTCAGCTCTTGGGAGATCTCTTCCGGCATAGGAGAATATCACAAAGACAAGTTAGGCCAGAGTCTGGCTGGTTTGCATCAGTGCAGCATTAGCACAGGCCAGCCTGTCCTGATCTCATACCTTATTTCCAGTCTTCAGACTTGTCTTGTTCCTTAGACCAAACTTTGACCTTGCATGTTTATTGTAGCAAATGGGACCTTTGTGTTCTTTTCCTGCATGCTTAGTCTCTGCTTTAATTTCTGGTCAGGCCCTCAGTTCTGGAGCAGAGGCTCTGCCTTGATCTTGCCAGTCTACCCCTGAGCTTCATTCTACATGCAGGGTTCTAGCCACCAGCCACCTGCCTCTCTTGCTCCAGTAACATTCCCCACTGCTGTGCTCCTGCCACCCATGCAGCCACCCACCTGCCTATCATTTCACTCTCCTGACACCAGGCCCTGCACGTCTGGCTTGTGCTTCTAATTGACGGCTTCCCAGGTAGCTGCCTGGCCTTCAGGGCAAGTGTTTAATCTCTGGTTTTATCATATCACTTAGGGCTTGTTATGCCTCTACCAATCTTCTCTACTGGCAGAAAGAAGGAAGAAGGGCTCAGTCACACATTATCTGTATTGCTCATGAAGTGACCTTGTTTAGTTGACCAGTTCAAGGGAATTTTGGGGTGTGTGTATTAGGAAGTAGCTTATAATAAATAACTGAGGATGGGCATATGTGGACTTGGAGGAGGTTGCATATATAAAGTTTTCTGTGTAAGCAGTTCCTCTTCTTGATACCCAAGTTAAGGATATTCCTTTACTAATTTGTCTTCCTAAATACCAGTCATGCTGTTGCCCCACCACTGCTAATAAATTACTATAATGAAATCATAATATTGTGGTTCTGGTTTTTAAAATTCAGGTTTTTTTTTTTTTTTATTAAGAAAACCACTTTTTAAAAGAAGGGAGTTTGGGGCATGTTGCTATGTTGCCCAGCCAAGTTTGAGTTGCTGGACTCCAACTCTTGGGCTCTTCCTGCCTCAGCTTCCTGAGTAGCTGGGACTAAGGCATGAGCCATTGGGCCTGGGTTAACTTTAGCTCTTTCTACGTATTTTTCTTTCTTAGTATTTGCAGTCAGGATCATCATTTTAGGAAGTCCTGGGTTTCCCCTCTGCTTTCTCCCATTCCCTTTTTTACTTCTCAGAGTTTTTCAGACCTTGGATATTGTTTAAATGCCAGCCCAAGGAGTTTGCTTAGATTCACTTCTGTTGAACATGACCACTTTCCTCTTGGATAAGAAAATGTAATAATCTCCATTACGATAATAACCTCAAAGCTCCATTACTGATGAGGGTGTCATGAAAGTGAGTCAATAGTGGAAGGAAAATAAAGGGCAGAGTGTAATCCCCTGCTCTTAGTAACATAACCTAATTTTCATTAGGCTCCATGTAGCTGCCTAATTTCCATTAGGCACATGCTGATTTCTTTTAGCCCCATGCACAGAAGACGATCTTATTTTCCCTTCAGTTCTGTTTGGTACTTAGATTTAATTGAAAACTTAATTATAAGTGCTAGAAGTCCTCTGCAGAGTATTTCTCATTTGTGAGTTATTTTATTATCCATTTTTTATGATACAATTTATTTTCTTGATTGAAATAATTTTCATTTTAAATAGTCTCTGACATTTGCAAGCGTTTTAAAGCACATTCACATTAATTCTCCCAACAGCCCTGCGAGGTAAGTAGAACTGTTATTATTCCTATGCTACAGATGAGGAAATGATGGTGCAGGGAAAGGCTGTAAAAGGATGAAGTAAAAAAGGGCCTGGGGAGGGGCCAGAAGATCACAAGCTGTTGGCAGCACTGGGATTTTTGACTAGTAACTGTGTCTCCGGGCAAATTACTTAATCTCTTCAGGGTGGTTTCTTCATCTGAAAAGTGAAGGCTTTAGATTTAAGTTTTTTCTAGTCCTAAGTCTGCATGATGTTTGTTTAAGCAGGTATATTCATATTTACCTTCTCTCAACCTCTGACAGATGAGGAATATCAACACACACACACACACACCCCAAGGACTCCTTTGTCCTCCAGAGTTGAGGCCAAGCGATCTCAAAGTGAGAGGTGCTGCTGGGCTGGGAGAACCAGGGAACTGATTCACATAGAAAGAGACGATTTGTTCCTGAAAAGATGTAATGGATGCTCATCCTAGGTAGAGTGAGGCGGCAAGTCCCAGCTGGTAGAGTTTCTGTATGGGTAATATTTCTACCTCTGCTAGAGTGATTGCAAATAGAGTTCAATGCAAATAGGGAGAAGGTAGGAAAGGACCTTTTTAGAGGAGAAACGAACTGGACATCAATTTTGAAGATTCGCTGTATGTTGGGTAATAGAAATGTGGTAACCATTAGAATTTTATCATTATTATCATTATTTGAGACAAAGTCTCACTCTGTTGCTCTAGGCTAGAGTGCCTTGGGGTCAGCCTAACTCACCACATACTCCTGGGTTTAGCAATCCTCTGGCCTCAGCCTCCTGAGTAGCTGAGATTACAGAACGCCTGGCTAATTTTCTATTTTTAGTAGAGATGGTGTCTCTCTCTTGCTCAGGCTGGTCTCAAATTCCTGAAGTCAAGTGGTCCTCTGCCTTGGCCTCCCAAAGTGCTAGGATTATAGGTGTGAGCCACTGTGCCTGGCCACCATTACAATTATAAAAAAACCCATAAAACAACTTTCAAATTACAACCACTGTATAAATGCAAAACTGCAGTGCCTTTTGAAAAAAACCATAGATTTATTAATGTTTGCATGAGGGTCCTACTGTAACATTTTGGGAAGGGGAGAATTTTTCTTTCTTTTTTGCGTTAGTCACAATGTTATGGGGCTAGGCACAGTAGTGGTTTTGTATCTGTAACCCTACCTAGCACCCTGGGAAACAGAGACAGGATGATTGCTTGAGGCCAGGAGTTTGAGACCAGCCTGAGCAAGAGTCAGACTGCCCTGCCCCCCAAATAGAAAAATTAGCTGGGCATTGTGGCAGGCACATGTAGTTCCAGGAGGCTGAGGCAAGAGCCTAGGAGTTTGAGGTTGCAGTGAGCTATGATGATGCCACTGTGGGCTGGGCATGGTGTTGCAAGCCGGTCATCCCAGTAGTTTGGGAGGCAGGGGCAAGAGGATCACTTGAGGCTAAGAGTTGGAGTACAATGTGATACTAGTACTTAATCAAAAATGGGTATGACTACAAGAATGTCTGTTGCAGAAAATAACCTTGAAAGATTTCAATTCTAATGCTCACACTATGGTGTGTGTTAGTGTGTGCATGCTTCTATATTACATTTTTAATAGTTAAGCTCTTCTGTTGATTATGTATTGCTACCTATAGTATTTGCTAGAGCCATCATCTCTTAATCACTGGTAATCACTGATAGAAGCATGAGAGAACCACTGAAACACAGTTCTTCCCAACTGTAGGCAAGGAGCCTGCCTGTGATATTCCCCTTTGTCACCTGAGTACCCAGCAATAGTAGACCCTCAATAAAATTGTAGGTGAATAAAGTATATTCCTCCTAAAACTGTAACAATTATTGTAGTCATCAACACATCTACAGTGGAAACATTTGCATGATGCTACTACATGTTGAGCAAAATAAGAAACAACCTCTCTCCTATAGTCCCAACTACTTGGAAGGTTGAGGCAAGACGATCTCTTGAGCCCAAGAGTTTAAGGTTGCTGTGAGCTATGACACGATGGCATTCTACCCAGTAACAGAGTAAGACTCTGTCTCAAAAGAAAAAAAAAGAAAGAAAGAAAGAAAGAAACAACTTCTCTCTATGAGGTTAAACTACCAGGGCTTCAGGTAGTACCACCAACTTTATTTAGTCAATATCCTTCCTGTATTTCTGAGAGCACAAAGTGGTAAAGTGGCCTTACTTTTTGAAAGACAGTGAGAGTTTTTGTATGGGTGAGATTCCTAACTGCTAAAAATTTGGAAGAATGAAGCATCATGGTTACTCTTAGAGCCTGAAAAAAGAACCAACCGTAAAATTGTTAGGTGGAAATTTTCTGTGGTCTCAGGTTGAGACTCTACAGCAGAGCCCAACAAGGTGCAAGTTCCCCCACCTGCTATTGAGGGCAGCTAGGCTAATGACTGGGCTTGCTAAGAGGGGCCTAAAACTGTGCCTACAAACTGTGGCTCCCTTACTCACCTCTAAAATTTTCCTTGCAGAAATGTTTTTGAAAATAATAGCTTTATTGAGATATAATTCATATATTATCAAACTCGCCTTTTAAAAGTGTATAATTCAGTGGTTTTTAGTATATTCACAGAGTTGCACAACCATTACCACTATCTAATTTTAGAACATTGTTATCACCCCCCAAAGAAGTGCTCTGCTCATTAGCAGTCACTCCCCGTCCCTCCTCCTCCCAGCCCCTGGCAGTCACTAATCTGCTTTCTGTCTCTATGGATTTGTCTGTTCTGAGTATTTCATTTGAATGGAATCATACAATAAGTGGCTTTTTGTGTCTGACTTCTTTCACTTAGAATGATGTTTTCAAGGCTCATCCATGTTGTAGAATCTGTTAGTATGTATGTGGCTGATGTACCATGTGTCATTTATTCACACATCTGTTGATGGGCATTTGGGTTGCTACAAATTTTGGATTCTTATGGAGAATGCTGTGATAACATGCATGCATGAGCTTTTGTATGGTCTTAGGAGAATTTGACCTTTGTTCCCTGGAGTGTGTGAGTGCAGTAGTGGAATCTTCAACTCACCAAGACATGAGATTGGCTGGAGCTACCCTTCAGAGCAAAGAGAAGAGAGTGTAGTAGGTGTAAGCTACAATTTCGTAGTGAGCAGGGTAAGCATTGTGCTTCCCAAACACTAGAGCAGACACCATGGGAGATATGACCATCTCCAAAAGAGTCTGCCCAGAACACTGTCTGCGTGAGGAATTATTGTCTGAACAAGAGCTGAGTGAGAGTCGTTTGTGGTCAGCAGGAGAGAGGATGTGATCCACCTGAGGGGACAGGAAAGTGCTGGAGATCCCCGGTGGAGGTTGAGGGTTTTTCTAAAGAACACCTATAGGCTTTCTCTAAGAAAGAGTCAGCTGACATTTTAATATCTGTCCCACAGAGCAAACCAATGGTCAAGTAAAACAGTACCAGCTAAATAATGAAGAACTTTTTACTTTTTTACTTCTCCTTTCTCCTCTATCCCTGTGATTGGGGTGTGGCTGGAATAAGGACTGCACCCCACTTCCCTATTGTGGATTCCTGGGACTTGGTAAGATCTGACATACAATGTACGGGAGGAAAATTTGAAGAAGAACAAAGAGTGAAGTGATAGAAAAGCAGAAAGCACTGCAGCCTGCCCAAGGTATCATCTGGGGGCAGGAAAGGGAGACTGCACAGAACAGGTTTAAAGGACAGGAATGGGAGAAAAATAATAAAGCTATTTGCTGATTGCACCCTATACAGTCCAGCTTGATTAATGCCCAAGTTTTTGTTAGAGTAAATGCACCTCTGAATTTGGATCGTTTGGAGCTTCTTTGGACCCCAGAACTCTGCTGGAGGTGCTTTGCTCTAGTTAGAGGTGGTATCTACTAGTGGAGCTGCCAATCAAAGGGCCTTATCTCCCCTATCTCAAAAACAGGTGCATGAGCAGCAGATCCATTATAATAACCAGTTTCCAGGTGGCAGTGATGAGTCTAGAGGTGGGCACATGACTCAATCAGCAGCAAGCAGAGTCCTTGGTCCAGAGAAGGGGTAGAAATGTTGAAAATTTTTCTCTTCCTAAGATTGTGAACAGTAAACACCATGTGTGCCTGTGGCTTTCAGGATTCTCCTTCCTCTCTCCATGGGGAGAGAGCTTGCTGGAGAAGGAAGCTAATCCAGAGATAAACGAGTTGAGAGACAGAGACTACCAGATTCATGCTTATTGGTTTAAAAAAATGAATCTTTTTTGTTTTGTTTTGTTTTTCCTGAACGATCAGTACACAGAGTTGAATTAATCATACTCTTCAATTATTGGCATCTACATAGTATCACTATTGATGTACAAAAAGTACCTCTTGTTCAAAAAGATTATGGTTTCCCTTCATCCTTCATCCCTTCTCTTATTTTCCTCCCACTATAGGCACCTACTTAAATGTGTTTATGTAGTTTTCAAAGGTACATACCTAACCAAGAACATATATTGGTATCATTTTGTGTATGTATGTGTTTTCAATATAAATAAATAGCATGGTATTGTAGACTTCAATGAGACTTCCTTTTTTGGGGTTTTAACCCGAAACTGTGTTTTAAAGTTATCACCACATTACTATATATAACTCATTGGTCTGACTGTGGCTAGGGCTCTGAGGTTGACCCAAGCTTCCTGCTACCATCAACAAGGCTGCCACTGACATCTTCATGGACGTCTGAGGACATACACAGAAGTGGAATTGCTGAAAGTAACTTCTGGATGTTTTAACTATTATGTAAATCAATAAATTCTCTTTTTTTTTGGTAAACCAATCAGCAATGGGCTTGTGACACTTGCAACCAAAGGATTCTTGGTTAATCCATGCCTATTGGAAACGAGGGGTACCACATCTCATCTACTTGGCCACCTCTGACTTCCTTTGGAGAGGCCAAAAATAAAGTAGCCCTTTTTCATGCTTCAGCACTCTACGTCCTCGTTTTTAGGTTCAGGAGTTGGCTTTTCCTTTGGAAAAAAGTCTCATCACTCGTGTTTTCACATGATGCGTAATGTGAATCTGTAGGTGTTGTTTTATTGAAAAAGTGTTTCAATTTAAAAAAAAATCCACGATAAATGCTCAGAACATAGAAAAACATTTTCAAACTTTGGAACTGCAATTATCTTTGCAACTCTCTAGAAATGAAAATATCTATTAATGCTAAAAATACTTCACTCGATCAATCATCTCAATAATAAAATCTTATTAAAACAATCTTTTCTCACCACAAGAATGCTAGTTATGAGACTTTGATTAGAGAGATGTCCTTCTGCAAAGCATAGATCGTTCTCCAAATGTTTTTGTTTACTGAACATTTTGGGACTTCTCAGAAGTCTTCCGGTGACACACACTGCAGGAACCCTCACTCTGTACACAAAGGTCAGTTGAAGTGGCTGAAGATTAACGGATGGCCCTTCATTCTTTAATGATGAGGTGACAGCAATAAGATGAAATTCAACAATGGACATAAATATATCAGTGCTCACTGATGTTAACCTCAATAGTAAATGAGTTCAGGAAAGGGTAGGTCTGCTCTGATAGCAGTTCATGTGAAAAAGCCATAGAAGGCTGGACTCACGTAGAGACAGGGGATATACGGGAAATCTCTGTACCTTGCATTCAATTTTGCTGTGAACCTAAAATGGCTCTAAAAAAATGAGGTCTATTAAAAAACTTGCACATAGCAACAGTCCAAAAACGTTGTTAGATGCATCAATGCAGTCTGAGGCAGAAGGAAGGGATATTTTGTGCCATGTTCAGCCTGGGGGCCAGGGCTAGGAATCACCCCCTTTTCCTTTGCTGGTTTTACTATCTCTGGGGTGTTCCTCTGAGTGCCAAGCTTTAGACACAATGACAATTTGGAAGCTTCTAGATGAGGAAAATCAACATGGAAAAAAAAATCTAAGAACTATTAATATCCTTCCAGGGAAGACCAAGATAATTCCAGCTGTCTTCAAATATTTGGAGACAATATTACCCGTGAATAATGGTAATGCTTTAACTTATATGGTACTTTACACTTTTGAAGCACCTTTATTTTTAATGTTTAATTTGATTCTTATATAGACCTTGTGAGGTAGACCAGGAAAAATGCTCTCCTTTTGTAAATGAGGAAACTGAAGCTCAAAGAAATGCACTTCCCTTTGCTCAAAGGAGCACACAGTTAAATAGTGATGCTGAGGCTGGAATACAGAGCTCTTGACTGTGTTTCGTGTTCTTTCAATTACACAAGACATTCTATGCTCAGGTGGAAGGCGAACCTAGGGCCAATGTGTGTCAATCAGGCAGAAGGCAGCAAGTACAATATACAGAAGATTTTTCAAAAATCTGGTAAGAGCTTCCCAACAATGGAAGGAGTTGGCTCCCCCCAAAGTTCTAAATTCTGTCAATGGTACTCTTCCAGTGGAAAGTGGGTAATGGTCCTTCAGGGATCTTGTAGAAAAGATTCCTGTATGGAAAAAGACATTGGACAATATTCTTTATTTCTATGACTGTTACTTTATTTGTGTTGTGGTGGGAAGGAAGCGAACATATAAATACACTGGCAGCCTGCTATGTTTTCATTTGTCAGTTTGCTAACTAGAGCTGAGATCTAAAAACAAAATTTCATTTGAAAAAATAATATTATGCAGGCTAGTGGCAGATCAGTGACTCATTAATGTTATTTGTGTCAATCTTGTTTCTGTTTATCCACGGATCGGGGTACACTGGTGTTGATGTGTCTTATACTTCAGCCATATTCCTTAGTACCAGTTACAGGGAGGGACAAAGAATAAGAGAATAATCAGGAAAAAATGAGGTTTTGGGAACCGAGCTGCCTGGGTTGAGGGCTAAGACTAAGTCGTCTCTGAGGCTCACAAAGTCTGATGTTTGTGTAGCCTCAAATAGCTTTATTTTTGACTGTGTGTCTGAAGCTCACGGCATGATTGAGGTTAGTAACTATGGAGACTAGTGTGATTTATTTACCACTGAGGAGGTTTAGCACTGACAGAATAGGAACGGGCTTCCTCATGCAAACAGAACGTCTGCCCAGCTTTTAGTCAGGGGATCTGGAGGGAAAAAGATGAATTAGTGCAACTGAGGAATCTAAGGAAATACCTCATGAAGGCACGTGAAAGCAAAAGGGAGAAAGAAAGGGTCTGCAGAGGCACCGGGGACCGATATTCCTTCTCAGCCTTGAGTCTCTGTGTAGGTAGTTTTCCGCTTTTTGAGTACGTTCCCCATCCAGAGCTTACCTTCCAGTCCAAAGTCCCCTTCCATACACAAAGCCCTCCCCATAAACTAACCAACATTTCTGTCTCCCTTTTCTAATTCAGCCAGACAGTTTCTGTATCACGTCTATGTGCAGCAGATTACATTAAAGGAACCTTTTTATTATTGTCCCCAGGGTTGGCCCACATGGTTGTGGATTTTGTGTTCTGCTTAGGGGCACTTGGCCAAGGGGCTGAGCAGGGGTGGAGGTGCAGTCCATGCTCCTCTCTCCATGCTAGTGGCCCACCTAGAGGATTCTCACAAAGCACAAATGGACTAGTGGTGGCCCTGACTGTGCCCTAAGCCACTGTGTCTCCCTGAGTTTTGACATCCTGAAGGCAGGGGAACTCCTGATATTTCCTACAGGGCCTAGCCTCACCGAGATGCTCTGTCACTTGACTTGAACAAAGATAAGGAACAGAAGGAGGCCTTCCTCAGGAAGTGAAGCACAGTGGTCTACAAAGGAAAGAGAAAGGAGAAAGCCTGGGGAAGTGAAAGCAAAAAGTTTGAAAATTCAACCAGGTATGGTGGCTCACACATGTAGTCCTTGTACTCTGGGAGGCTGAGGTGGGAGGATCCATTGAGCTCAGGAGTTTAAGACTAGCCAGAGCAAGAATGAGACCTCATCTCTAAAAAATAGAAAAAATTATCCAGGTGTTGTGGCCGGTGTCTGTAGTCCCAGCTACTTGGGAGGCAGGGATCACTTTAGCCCAAGGTGTTGAGGTTGCTGTGAGCTAAGCTGATGCCAAGGCACTCTAGCCTGGGGCAACAGAGTGAGACTCTGTCTCTAAAAACAAAACAACACAAAACAACAACAACAAAAAAGGAGAGTTTGAAAATCCAGAAACCACTTATTGATTCTTCTATTTTGTTTCTCTCTCTCTTTTTTTAGTCACCTGCTATTTTTCTTGAGCTCTAGGGGCAGATTGGTTTTCCATGGCAATTCTGGCTTCTTATCTTTAGTCTGTCCAAGGGCTATGGAACATCAGAAAGAAGTTCTCTGCCAGGGTAAGGTGCTGGTCAGGGCTACAGTAGTGTGTCTGGGTCCTGCTGGTTGCCAGGGCTGGACTGGGGTCTGAGTGATTAGGATGTGCATTTGGAATTATCAAAGAGAAGCAATAGTGACCTCCTGATGACTGGACATAATTTATTGGATCCTGTGGAGAAAATCCCCAGAAAATTCTTCTCATCCCAAACAAGGGATGAGAAGAATTTCAAAATGAAGTTGCCCTTCATTCTCACTCACGGCTTCATTCTTCTGCAAACCGTGGTTTCCAGTGGGGCTTACCTCAGACTTCTACATCAGAGCCAGGCCTGGCTGACCTCCTTGAATTTAATTTCTCTTTTTTCAGAGTCAGTGTACCTTGTGCACATGACTTAAGAAGAAATCACAGACTGCTTCATTGCTTCCTCCCTGAAACTTCCCCTGCCTCAAACCCCAAACCAAAACTACTCTTGACTCCCCACTCTCAAGGCAGTCACCAGAGGAACCAGAGCTTGCTTGAGGACAGACTGTGAGCGCTCAAAGACCAGTTGCAGAAGAAAAAGAGAAAAAAAGTTATCAAAAATATGGAAATATAAGAATTGCAGTTTTCCAATAGGAAAACTGGATCCATTTACCAAAGGCAACACTTTCCAGCTAGAGTAGATTTTGGATGCTCAGAGAAAGCTGAGAAGGTTATCAAATGACTTGCTCTGAGAGCCAGTGCAGTGGTTCACTCTGGGAGGCCGAGGAGGGTGGATTGTTTGAGCTTAGGAGTTTAAGACCAGCCTGAGCAAGAACAAGACCTGGTCTTTAAAAATAGCCACCATGTTGGATGGTGCCTGTGGCTCAAAGGAGTAGGGCACTGGCCCCATACGCCAGAGGTGGTGGGTTCAGACCTGGCTCCAGTCAAAAACTTAAAAAAAAAAAAAAAAAAGCCGGGTGTTGTGGTGGGCACATGTAGGCCCAGCTACTTGGGAAGCTGAGGCAAGAGGATTGCTTGAGCCAAAGTGTTTGAAGTTGCTGTGAGCTGTGCTGCCACAGTACTCTGCCCAGGGTGACAACATGAGATTCTGTCTCAAGAAAGAAAACAAAAAATCCAAGAACTGTTCTGAGGAATTGTTGTATCTCCTCCGTCTTTGACATGAGCACAGGCCTCATTAGCTAATGTGTTTCACATCTGGGTGGAAGTAACATAAAATCACAGTATGATGTAGCATAAACAGATGGGCTTTTTAATGAACAGTAAAAAAAAAGCACAGCACGAAACCTCTGTATCCTGAAATAGATCCTTTTTTTTAAAAATATGCCCTGATATCCCTAAACAACAAAAATGAAGGTCCCTTGAAGTCGCAAAAACTGTCTTATGTCTTGCTTATTAACAAAACAAAACTTTTTGTTTGTGGTATAGTATAGCAGAGGGGTTCTTTTAACTTAGTAACTTTGTCAACTTGGACAAAGCAGACCTCTGGGTTCTTGGGGAAATTAATGTATCCAGACTTCACCTGTGAAACTCATCTGTGAAATGGGTGTTATACAGATACCATATGAGGTTACTGTGATGATCCATGTAAAAACAGATGTTTAGTGCAGTTCCTGGAGCCTAGCGCTCAATACATGTTTGCTGTCATAGTTTAGCCTGGTGGTTAAGTACGGAGTCTCCAGTGCCAGCATGCCTGTGTTTGGATCCTGCCTTTACTACCTCCTGGTTGTGAAACTTTCAGCAAATTACCTAACCTCTCTGTTCATGTCCTCAACTGTTAAATGAGGAAAAGACTACCAACTATCTGTGTGCTTATTGTGAGAATGAAGTGAGGTAAGCCTTTGGAATACTATCAGGCAGCACATATTAAGTGTTAATTATTTTCATTGTTCTGTAAATAGAACTTTGTTGATGAGATGCTTCTCCTGCTTGCCTCCCCATCTCAATTCTCAGAATTATCAGACTGTATAGCTCATCCTCCCTTTCTAAATTTGAGCTACTAGAAAAGCCTCCATTCATAAAACCTGTGGGGTGCCATTCTCTCCTCCCCGGGGGACACACTCAGTGGTACAGAATTGGTGGAACCAGAAACCTCACCTGTGCCAGGGCCTGGATAGCATCTGTTTGCCTCCTTCTTCCCTGGGGGCCCAGGGATGGCCCCAAGGATCTTGGGGGCCCATTGTATTGCCAGTGCCTCAGCTTAGCCCATGTTCTTTTTTTTCTTTTTCTTTTTTATTGAATGGTAACTATGTACATTAATGCACTTCTGGGGTACAGTGTGGGGTTTTCACATGCAATCCGAAATACTTCCATTAAACTGATCAACACAGCCTTCATGTCATTTTCTCAGTTAGCCCATGTTTTTAAGGAAGACCTAGAGGCTCAGGGAGGACTACAGACTGGAGAACAGAGAAGAACTTCCTGCTCTATTTGGAACCTGCCTGACCTTTGGTGAATTCCACAGTCTGTGGAGATCCAATGTCTTAGGAAGGTCACCCAGGGCTGGAAGAACTGAATATACAACCTTCCAGCCTGGAATTTCATCCAGGGATAGACTTTAGCTATTTTCCAGTGGCAGTAGCAGGGTGATACTGTCTAGATTTTCTCAGCTAAATTGCTCCATTAATATACAGCTGCTATCTGCTTTTTCTATTATACTGAAATCTAGCCTTAAATCCTCTGGTCTTTCTGCTCATGATTTGTAGGAAATCCAGCGCTAGCCATGAGGGAGAATCCATGTAAGGAAATAAGTGCAGAAAGGGAAATCAAACCTTACCTACTGTGTGTCAGCCAGTGTGCTTTATACGATGTATCTCCTTGATCCCTTACTAGAGCCCTAGGAGGTAGGTGCCATAATTATTCCCATTTTATGAATGAGGATGCTGACATTCAGAGAGGTTAAAGAGTGTCACAATTTTAGTGGTAGAGTCTGGAATCGAACCCTTTTCTTTGAAAAAGTTTTTAAATTTTTTTATTTTTTATTTTTTAAGAGACTGGGTCTCTCTGTCACCCAAGCTGGAGTTGAGTGTGATCAGAGATCACAGCAGCCTTGAACTCCTGGACTCAAGTCATCCTCTCACTTTAGCCTCCTGAGAAGCTAGAACTATAGTTGAGTGCCACCATGCCCAGCTACTTTTTCTATTTTTTGTAGAGATGGGGTCTTACACTCAGGCTGGTCTTAAAACTCCTGGGCTCAAGCAATCCTCCCACCCCCTCCCACAGTGCTAGCATTACAGGTGCTTGCCACCACACCCCGCTAATTTTTGTCAAGAGGAGTCTTGCTATGTTGCTCAGCTGGTCTCCAACTCTTGTCCTCTAGTGATCCTCTTGCCTTGGCCTCCCAAAGTGCTAGGATTATAGGCGTGAGCCGCCGCACCTGCCCCAAACCCCATGCTGTCCAATTCCAAAGAGTGTGTGCCCAGCTGAAAGTTTCCAGGATTAGGTGTCAGCAGCTGCTTTGGCTGAGTCTCTCTTTTACAGAAGCAGCAATGGAATGAATCTGTTTTTGGAATTCTAGTGCAAGTACTACTGGGTTTTGTGATCCCAGAGCCTTAGCTTAGCCCAATACTGCTCTGTTAATACTGTACCTTCTTCCAGTGAAATAATATTCCCAGGCTCCTTTTCCACCTACATGAGTGATTTCTACTAAGTGAATTTTCTAAGGAAAATGAGGCTGATGATTATTTTTGTATATACTCAACTAAATGACCCCCAAATGGAATTGAAGCATTTCATAGTCCCAGAGATTTCATAGGATATGTCTTTCCCATTTCAGGTCAAACCTCCAAGGCAAATGCTCAAAATACTCCTACAATAATCTTTTATACTCACTTGAAAAGCGTCAAAGTTTATAAAATCTAAGAGGGAGCCTCTTATGCAGAGACCATTGCCAAACACGATGTTCTCTGAAGGTTCTGTTGAAAGGCACAAGAGAAGGTCCATATGCAAAGCACATTTGACTCTGCTCTAGAAGACAGGAAAGCAAACGGAAGGATAAAACACACAGGAAATGCTGAGGACATAGAGGAATGAAGCTAGCAGCTTACGAGATACTGGTAAAACTCCCAGGACGTTAAGTTTAGATAATGCGCAAGGAAATAGCTTGTGAGACAGGCAGAATCCATAAGATGTGTTAAATCTAGATAGTAAGTAATCTGTAAAAGATATTACAGAAAGATGAAATAAAGAAAATATATGGTGGGAAAGTAAAAAATGTTACTTATGAATAGAAAGGGATGGATGGAGAGATCAGGTCCTGATCATGCCACTTCTCGGCTAATGGCTATGTCATTCCTAAATTGGCTATCTATTGGTGATACCCATCCTGGTCCCACATGTCTTCTGTCCAAGAAATGCACATAAAACCCAGAACTTCTCACCAGACTAGCAGGGAGGTTACAGCTGTGGCCAGGCCTACTTGCCCCTGTTTCTCCTGCATAAAGCAAGTGTATGGCACTGGCCCCGGGCAGCTTCTCTCTGGGGTCCTCTTGCTGCAACCTCATCACCTTGCCTCTGGTCTCATAACCACCCCCATCAGTGGGGAAGGCTGATTTGGCAGAGAGAGATAGGAGATGTGAGCATTGCCTATCCCAGGGCTCGGCTAGTGTGGTCCTTCTACTCATTGTACCCCATCCTACGTGTTTTCACTTGACCATCTCTTTGTTTTGGTTTCAATAGTGTATTTTAAACTGATTTAATAAATCATGCTATTTGAACATATTTAACGTTGAGGCTTAGAACCTTTTCATCAGGTAAGTTCTCACATGCTATCCATATGAAATGGTTTCCATTTGAGTCTTTTCACTAGTATCATGTGTTTTCTTGGATAAGACAGTGGAGGCTTTCACTCCATGAGAAGACCTGGAAAAGAGCCGGGCCAACAGAGTTTGGAATGGAGGCAAAACTAATTTTGGAGAGCTCCATGTATGTTGAAAAAAAAAGAAAGCAATCAAATAAATGTGTTGTATCACATTCTGAATATGGTCTCAGGCCCTCTGCCAGGTAGTCAGGGAACATTTTATGAATTTGATTTTTTTCCCATTAGGAAAATTACCAAACCTCTGATTTAACCAGAGTAGCACAAGAAGAACACCATGGGCTCTCTGTCATTCATTCAGAATACATTGGGGACGGAGGACGAGTGATGGTTTGTACAATGGGTCCATACATAACAAATGATGTTAATAACTCTGGGTGTCTTAGTAGCTCACACTGAGTGAACTCCTCACTATATTATTTATGCCTTTCATATTTTTTCTAGTATAACATCTTTTTTTCCCTCTGGTCACAGTGTTATATTGCTCGTTTACTGTGTTTTAACCACAAACTTCTTGCTACTAGCAGTCACATGGTTCTAAATGAAATATAGATTATAAAAGGAAATGCTTCCCACACATTCATGAAATGGCTTCCAGCTGGTCTTCAAAGTGTCTCCAATTCCCTTTGCATGTAAGCGTTTATCTGCTAATGCTTATCACTTGGGACTTTCCCTGCTCAGTTTCAAAATTGAGAGATTAAAGCCAATTTTTTAGGAGATTAGAATAGTCATGGGCCACATAACGATGTTTTCATTAATGACAGACCACCTATACAATGGTGGTTCCATAAGATTATAATATCATATTTTTGCCGTCCTCTTTCTATGTTTAGATAATTTTAGATGTACAAATACTGGCGATTGTGTTACATTTGCCTACAGTAGTGTGTACAGTACCTTGCTGTACAGGCTTGTAGCCTAGGAGCAATTGGCTGTACCATACAAACTAGGTGTGTAGTAGGCTGCACCATCTGGGAGCCTATCATGTGAGTATATTCTGTAATATCCACACAGTGACAAAATTCACTAACATTGCATTTCTCAGAATGTGTCTCTGTTGTTAAGTGATTCATGACTGCATCTACGAAACATGAAAATGGGCTAAGTGGTTAGGGCTCTGGCCACATACACCCGGATTGGAGGGTTTGAACCCAGCCTGGATCTGCTAAACAACAATGACAACTACAACAAAAAAATAGCTGGGCATTGTGGGGGTGCCTGTAATCCCAGCTACCTGGGAGGCTGAAGCAAGTGAATCGCTTAAGCCCAAGAGTTTGAGGTTGCTGTGAGCTGTAACGCGATGGCACTCTACCGAGGGTGACACAGCGAGACTCTGTCTCAAAAAAAATAAAAAAAAAACATAACAATGGATGAAATAATTATGGCACATCTATAAAAGAAAAGTTTTAAGCACTATATACTGAAATTATGTCTCCTCCCCTAAATGAACAACAATCAAAAAACAATAACCTTTCAATGTGTCAGGAAATACAAGGCGTTGTCCTTCTGTGATCTGCAAGGATAAAGCTGTGCATTCAGAATGGTAAAGTATAGGTGTGAGGAAGTCCCAGGTAGTCCTTAAATTCCTGCAGAGGACTTCAGGTGGCTGTGTGGAATCTTTATGGAAAGTTGTTTGGCAAAGAAGAAAGGACCTATCAGATACCCAGGTATCGCAGACTCACCCCCCAACCTCTGAGCCAGTGGATACTTTGGCCTTGGCAATGGATTCTTGGGGACTTGCTAACAGGAGAGGAGTTAGGGGTTCATCACTTCCAGGCAACTTTAAGGAACAGGGAGATCTCTGTGGCTGAATTTATAGAGTTAGATAAATATTCATTTTCCTTCCTGTTACACAGCCTGGTTTTCCTGCCTGTAGTGCTAGTTTACAACAGTTACAGGGGTCATTTAAGTCAGTCTAACTTTAGGTTTCAAGAAGATAAATGGGGATATCTACTAGGGACATAGTAGAGAAATCACCCTTAACATTATGAGCACTGAAATATAAACTCATAATGTCCAGACAAACCCTCCAAGCTATGACTTGCTTCTAAAAGCCCTCTGACTTCCGGGCGTCCATTAGTTACAGGTCTATTTTAGCTTTGTTTTAGCTGTCTTTGGCTAAAATGGGTGGGGTGAGGTTCTTTGGATACCACCATGCAGTTTCTCCTATTTTCTTTTTCTTTTTTTTTTTTTATTAATTGATATCTGTATACATTAATGCAAACATGGGGTACATTGTGCTGTTTTCATATACAATTTGAAACACTTTCATCAAGCTGGTTAACATAAATTTCATGTCATTTGCTTTATCATTGTATCAA
>CAUYQV010075618.1:0-10001 GCA_963574575.1 Galagoides demidoff | reverse complement strand
CCTATCAGTCTCCCTTCACACATAAGGAAGCTGATGGGAAACAGTGTTCATGGAATATTCATGAAGTGTCAGAAAGTGAAGTAGAGGCTTAGTGCCTATCGCTCAGTGGTTAGGGCACCAGCCACATACACCAGGGTTGGTGGGTTTGAACCCAGCCCAGGCCTACCAAACAACAACAACAAAAAAAATAGCTGGGCCGGCTTGGCGCCTGTGGCTCAATCGGCTAAGGTGCCAGCCATGTACACCTAAGGTGGCGGATTCGAATCTCCAGCCTGGGCCCGCCAAACAACAATGATGGCTGCAACCAGAAAATGGCTGGGCTGCGGGCGCCTGTGGTCCCAGCTACTTGGGAGGCGGAGGCAGGAGACTTGCTTGAGCCCAGGAGTTGGAGGTTGCTGTGAGCTGTGATGCCTTGGCACTCTACCCAGGGGGATAGCTTGAGGCTCCGTCTCAAAAAAAAAAATAGCTGGGCCTTGTGGTGGGTGCCTGCAGTCCTAGCTATTTGGGAGGATGCGGTGAGAGAATCACTTAAGCCCAAGAGTGTGAGGTTGCTGTGAGCTGTGACATTACAGCATTTTACAGAGGGTGATATAATGAGACTCTGTCTCAAAAAAAAAAAAGAACAACAACAACTATATAAACCAAAACCCTTGAAGTTACTTTTTTGACCCTGTGGTTCATGTAGTGAAGTTTAGCATTTGTTAGTAGTACATGATTAATGTCATATTAATCTAGTTCATATTGAACAGATGAATATGGAAAGAATGAATTAATTCGCTTTGAAATGACTGAATTATGATTCAGTGATATTATCATTCTACTATATCTCTATTTTTATAGAACTGAGAACAAAGGAGGCTCACAAACCTTAGTTTCTAGTTTTTCTCTTGTAACTGATTTGCTACACAATCCCAACTCATTTGCCTTATCTCTGTCAGTGTTCTCAGTTATAAAATGTAATACAGGCCCTCACAACTATCTTCCAAAGTTATTGTGAAGAGTTGATAATTTTATCTTTAAATTCATTACTGCCTCATCATTTCTATTATTGCTACACTGAAGCACTTCTGAAAAATAAAATCTGTTATAGACTCTGAGTGATTACTAGCAGCCTCCAGGATACTTTTCCAGATACATAGTTGTGCCTCAGTGTCAATTTACTTAAGATAATACATTTTGTAGTTGTTGTCTAAACTTTTTATGGCATTCACTTATTGAATCCTTAATCTTGGCATACTCCAGCCGTCCAGATCGTCTTCGAGACATTGCTGATCGCTTCAATGTTGACCATGATGCAGTACTGGACAATGTACTTTACGCTCGTGCATATACCAGTAAGAGCCCCATGCAGTGGCATGCTTGGGTTAAAATAAGGGTTGCAGCACTGATTTACTATTTGAGCAATTCAATATTTTGACACTGTCCTTTTCTTTTTGTTTGCTCTTTTCCAAATTAATTTAGTTGGTCCATAAATTTTATCATCTGGTAAGTCCTTAGATATTAAAATGCCTTCAAATTGTTTCTTATTCTTTGTCTTTGAAATTTAGAGTAACATTCTTTTTTTTTTTTTCTTTTTGAGACAGAGTCTCAATCTGTCACCCTGGGTAGAGTGCTGTGGCGTCACAGCTCACAGCAACCTCAACTCAGTCTCAAACTCTCAGGCTTAAGCGATTCTCTTGCCTCAGCCACCCAAGTAGCTGGGACTATAGGCACCTGCCACAATATCCAGCTATTTTTTGTTGCAGTTGCCATTGTTGTTTGGTGGGCCAGAGCTGGATTCAAACCTGCCAGCTCTGTTGTATATGGCTGGTGCCCTAGCTGCTTGAGCTACAGGTGCCAAGCCTAGAGTAACATTCTTTTTGATAATGTAGCATTTGACATACTTGCTAAGGCAGAATATGCGATCACATTTAATAAAGTCATAAATAATTACAAGTATCCTTCAAACACTCTCTTTTGCTTGGCTCCCAAGGACATGAATGATCTCAGCTTCTGCTTCTTCTTTCATAACATTTTCTCACTGAATTTCCTACCAGGTGAACATCAGATGGAGCTACTTGATTATGTAGCAGCCAAATTCCATGAAGAAGCTGGCATCTTCAAGCTACTGGTATAAATTTTTATTTTTATTTTATTTATTTATTTATTTTTAGAGACAGAGTCTCACTTTATCGCCCTTGGTAGAGTACTGTGGCGTCACAGCTCACAGCAACCTCCAACTTCTGGGCTTAGGTGATTCTCTTGCTTCAGCCTCCCGAGTAGCTGGGACTACAGGCACCCGCCACAATGCCTGGCTATTTTCTTTGTTGCAGTTTGGCCAGAGCCAGGTTTGAACCTGCCCCCCTTGGTATACGGGGCTGGTGCCCTACCCACTGAGCCACAGGTGCTGCCTGGTATAAATTTTTAAATATCACTCACCCACAGAGCTATTTAGCATATCATTTTTCCTTATTCCTCCTATTGATCCTTATTCAAATTAACTTATTTCTTCCATTTCCAAATGCATATTTGTCTTTACATTAACCCCTTGCAGATTATTGATTCAATAATGGCACTTTTTCGAGTGGATTTCAGTGGCCGTGGAGAGTTGGCTGAACGGCAGCAAAAATTGGCCCAGATGTTGTCACGGCTCCAAAAAATCTCAGAAGGTATATCTTTAAAATAAAATGGCAGAACTATCGGAATGGCATCTGTAACTATGTTTGCTGAGCATGCTTTGCAGAGAGGCTCAAAATAATGTCAATACTTTTTTTTTCTTTTTAAGACAAAGAAATTGAGTGTCATGGTGTCATCATAGCTCTTAGCAACCTCAAACTCTTGGACTTGAGCAGTTCTCTTGTCTCAGCTTACCAAGTAGCTGGGACTACAGGCATCCCCCATAACACCCAGCTAGTTTTTCTATTTTTCTTTGAGACAGAGTCTCACTCATACTCAGACCTCCTGAGCTCAAGCAATTTACGTGCTTCAGCCTCCCAGAGTGCTAGGATTACAGGCGTGAGCTACAGTGCCCTGCCAGGAGTCAATACTTTTTTAAAAAATGAAATTACCTTTGTGAGAATACAACTTTTTTAAAACCATAAATAAAGACTCTAACCCAAACAACAATAATAGCTTAAATTAATTTATGTTATCAATGAAAAAATAGGAATATGATATTGTTTATAAAATAAATTCATGGTACAATATTTCTAACTCTGAAATCTAAACAATAAAATTTTTATATTCATGTTGCCCTTCTCATAGTTTCTTAATTTTATTTCTTGATGCAGAATATAATGTAGCTGTTTTTGTGACCAATCAAATGACGGCCGATCCAGGAGCAACTATGACGTAAGTCTCAATTGTTCTGCTTTTGTATTTCACAGAGGTTTTTTTTTTTTTTGAGACAGAGTCTCACTATGTCACCCTTAGTAGAGTGCTGTGGCGTCACAGCTCACAGCAATTGCAAACTCTTGGGCATAGGTGATTCTCTTGCCTCAGCCTTGGGACTACAGGCACCTGTCACAAGACCTGGCTATTTTTTTTTGTAGAGACAGAGTCTCACTTTGTTGCCCTTGGTAGAGTGCCATGGTGTCACACAGCTCACAGCAACCTCCAACTTCTGGGCTTAAGTGATTCTCTTGCCTCGGTCTCCCAAGTAGCTGGGACTACAGGTGCCCATCACAACGCCCAGCTATTTTTTGGTTGCAGTTTGGCCAGGGCCAGGTTTGAACCCGTGACCCTCAGTATATGGGGCCAGCGCCCTACTCACTGAGCCACAGGCACTGCCCTTCACAGAGGGTTAAAGTGTAGAATAGAAAATAATTGCAAAATAATCTTTATGTGGACACAAATATATCACAAATCATTTTATTACAGTGTACATATTACTTATAATTGTAAAATCACCTATAATCCACAATTCACTTCTCTCTAATTCTTTATAGAATAAAGTAGTAGTTTAAACATTTTCATAGAACTCTGGGCTCCTCTTTGCTCTAGGTGCAGGGATGTCCAATTTACAGCCCATGGACCACCTGCAGATTATGTAAGGACTTTTTTCCTTATTGCAAAAATTATGCACAGAGCTTTTTTTTTGCTCATCAGCTTTCATTAGTGTTTGTATATTTAATGGGTGGCCCAAGACAACTCTTCCAATATGGTGCAGAGAAGTCAAAAAGCCAAAAGTCTGGACACCCCTAGAGGGTTAACAGGATATTGGAGGACAATAAGAAATAGATCCTAGAGAAATAAAAATTATATTCTAGATACAAAAATGCCTTCTATTGTGCTGATAAGCTGTGTCCTAAAAACAAAAAAGGCAGACTTTTTACAGGATATACATGAGATATATTTATGAAAGGACTATGGCCAGCCATAATAGCTCACACCTGTAATCCTAAAACTTTGGGAGGCTGAGGTGGGAGGATTGCTTGAGGCCAGGAGTTTGAGACCAGTCTGATTAAGTGTGAGACCTGTCTCTACAAAAAAAAAAAAAAAGAAAGAAAAATTGAGGTGGCACCTGTGGCTCAGTGAGTAGGGCACTGGCCCCATATACCAAGGGTGGTAGATTCGAATATGGCCCGGGCCAAACTCCAACAAAAAAATAGCCAAGCCTTCTGGAGGGTGCTTGTAGTCCCAGCTACTTGGGAAGCTGAGGCAAGAGAATCGCCTAAGCCCAGGAGTTGGAGGTTGCTGTGAGCTGTGATGCTATGACCCTCTACTGAGGGAAATAAAGTAAGACTCTGTCTCTAAAAAATATATATATATATATGTGTGTGTGTGTGTGTATAGAAAAATTGGCTGGACATGGTTGTAGTTCCAGCTACTCAGAAGGCTGGAGCAGAAGGATCAACTTTAGCCCAGGAGTTTGAAGTTGCAGTAAGCTATAAGGATGCCACTGCACTCTAGCCTAGGTAAACCATGTCTCAGAAAAAAAAGAGAGAGCGAGAGAAAGAGAAAGACCTATGAGAGAAGTCTCCTGTATACAGAATTTGTTGATTTGTTACCATGACATGACTGTTGATAGCAGGACACAGAAGGGTGTAGAGAGCTAAAATAGAATAGCAAAAACAGAAAATTCAAAGAAAGGTTTGTTGCCACCATCAAAACTTTGAATAGACTCGGGGCCTGTAGCTCAGTGGCTCAGATGCTGGCTACATATATCGGGGGTGGGGGGGTTCAAACAGGCCCAGGCCTGCCTGCCAAACAACTATGACAACAACAACAACAAAATAGCTGGGCATGTGGTAGGCGCCTGTAGTCCTAGCTACTTGGGAGGTTGAGGCAAGAGAATCACTTGAGCCCAAGAGTTTGAGGTTGCTGTGAGTTATGCTGCCACAGCACTCTACCAGGGGTAACAAAGTGAGACTCTGTCTCAATAATAATAAAAAAAAATGTTAAACACTTTTGGCGGAAAAACTATATAACCAATATTATGGCCTTCTCAGTATCAGGAAGCACATGATGGCAGATGCTAAGTTTGATCATGTGATTAAGATGGCATTCACAATATTTCTTCACTGTAAAAGAGAAACATAAAAATTCCCTCTTGGCCGGGTGCAGTGGCTCACATCTGTAATCCTAGCACTCTTGGGAGGCAGAGGCCGGTGGATGCTTGAGCTTGAGCGTTCAAGACTAGCCTGAGCAAAAGCAAGACCCCGTCTATAATAAAAATAAAAAACTGAGGCAAAAGGATCACTTGCACCCAAGAGTTGGAGATTACTGTGAGCTTTGACACCACGGCCCTCTCCCCAGGGCAAAAGCTTAAGACTCTGTCTCAAAAAAAAAAAAATTCCTCTTATATTAATAAGTAATTTAGGGGGGGGAGTAATACTTGAAACCGTATAAATATCTTGTTCTGCAGTAAGCTTTCATCCATTTGTTTTAGCATCCCATTGAATACTCTTACTTAAGTTAATTACTACTCTCATGGTTGCAATACAAAATGATATTACTCTAGGCTGGGCATGGTGGCTCACACTTATAGTACTAGCACTCTGGGAGGCCGGGATGGCTGGATTGCTTTGATCAGGAGTTGAAATTCAAAATGATATTACTCTAAAACCGTAACAAAATATCATATAGTAGTAGATAAAGCGAATGATTGGCATGTGTATTAGAAGGTATTGATATGCTAGTGTAAATTCTATAAATTGTACTGAAATAAATGTGTCTCTCTTTTTTTGAGACCGAGTGTCACATTGTAGCCCCAGCTAGAGTATAGTGGCATCATCATAGCTTACTGCAACCTCAAACTCCTGGGCTCAAAGCGATTCTACTGCCTCAGATTCCCAAGTGGCTGAGACTATAGGCATCTGCCATAATGCTCTGCTAATTTTTCTATTTTTTTGTAGAGACAGGTCTCACTCTTGCTCAGGCTGGTCTTAAATTCCTGGTCTCAAGCCATCCTCCTGCCTCAGTCTCCCAGAATGCTCAGATTACAGAAAGAGCCATCACACCTAGCCTTTTAGGCATTTTTTAAAACTTACCCTAACAACATTGCTGTATTTTCTGCAGTTTGATATATCACTCAGCTCAATATGCTTTTATGAGTATTTTCTACTTAGTTACAAGAGATTCCAATGTGAAAATATTAGCTATGCAAATGGTATTAAGCAAGTTAAAAAGATTGAGCAGGGAGAAATCATTTATTCATTTGACAAATATTTATTGAAAATTTGCTATGTAACAAGACTCTGGGAATTTACTAGTGAACAAAAGGGACAAAACTCTTTGCCTCCATAAAGAAGAAAATTAAATAATATCCATTCAGCTCAAAATTTTAGTCTTAGTATATAGTATGACATTGTCTTAGTATAGTCCTTGTGGGGTTAAGGGTATCGTCTCTGTTTTATTTATTTTTATTTATTTATTTTTTTTGAGATGGAGCCTCAAGCTATCCCCCTGGGTACAGTGCCATGGCATCACAGCTCATAGCAACCTCCAACTCCTAGGCTCAAGCGAGTCTCCTGCCTCCGCCTCCCAAGTAGCTGGGACCATAGGCGCCCACCCGGCCATTTTTTGGTTGCAGCCATCATTGTTGTTTGGCGGGCCTGGGCTGGGGATTCGAACCTGCCACCTTAGATGTACGTGGCTGGCACCTTAGCTGATTGAGCCACAGGCGCCGAGCCTCTTCTCTGTTTTATAAGGTGTCTTTCACACTTAGGACATGAAGTACTTCACAAATAGAATAATTTTAAACTGAAGAGAAATGGAAGATTTTTAAGGCTCACTTTAAAAAGACAAAATGACTCATTGGCTCAGAGAGAGGAGGTGGATTGTATTCAAATAAAACAGTGCAAGTTAAAGAGCAATGTTCTTTCTTCAGGTGTGGGGAGGGAACACTGAAGAGGCCAAAACTGTCACTCGAGAGTTAGAAGGCAAAGAAAATCACTGTAAATCAGGTCAGATAGGGATTCTTTTTCTTACATTTGTAAAAAGTTTCAAAAAGAGTAAAACCATTTTGGGTGGCACTTGTAGCTCAGTGAGTAGGGCGCCTGTCCCATATACCTAGGATGGCGGGTTTGAACAAGACCCCTGCCAAACTGCAACAATAAATAGCTGGGCATTGTGGCGGGCGCCTGTAGTCCCAGCTACTTGGGAGGCTGAGGCAAGAGAATCACCTAAGTTCAGGAGTTGGAGGTTGCTATGAGTTGTGATGCAGCGGCACTCTACCAAGGGTGACAGGGTGAGACTCTGTCTCTAAAAAAAAGGAGTAAAACCATTTTGAATCAACTTCAATAAGACAATGAAAGGAGAAAGAGAGAAGTGACAGCATGGAAGTAATTGGAGAGGGAGTTGGAAAGAGTTGAAGTGAGCCAAGTAACAGCTAGAGAACGTAACAAAGGCTAGTACTTATACTGGCTAAGCTGCTCTGAAACAGCATCTCCTCCACCTAGCCAAGTTGTAAAAAAACAAGCTTCACTATAATTAGTGTGTTAAATTATAATTAGTATATTAAATTATAAGAATACGAATTAAATGCATGTCTTCATATAAAGCACCAAAATTGCCACAACTAAATGAAAGAAAAAACAGGGAAGTTTTAAAATTAAAGGATCTCAAATACTGTTAGAAAACCTCCCATAAAGAAAACAGCATTGTTTCTCAGTGTTGAGAAATTCCAAGCTGCAGCTTGCCTGGAACCTGTCAGAGAAATATCACTATAATTGGTATGAGTCCCCAAGTACCCTGACAATAATTGAGGCTTATATCCCATGCATTTTCCTTGATGGCACATGGTATTAAAAAGGAACAAATTATAGAGGCGAGGAGCTACTGTAGCGGTAACTCCTAGACTAGGCTTTCAGATACAGAGTTTAGAACTGGAATGATCCAGTTGATGAAAGCTTGGAAATTGAAAATCAATGTATCCGCCTGTAAAGCCCCACACCAGGGCAAATAATAAGATGAGCAACAAAAAAGACCATGCCACCTACTTTATTTGTATATTTGTTTTCTAAAACAAAAAGTTAACTTAGAACA
This sequence comes from Galagoides demidoff, assembly GCA_963574575.1. Classification (NCBI taxonomy): domain Eukaryota; kingdom Metazoa; phylum Chordata; class Mammalia; order Primates; family Galagidae; genus Galagoides; species Galagoides demidoff. Next base: position 1,535 of record CAUYQV010075618.1, on the reverse strand, counting down.
CTTACAGTCTTATAAATGAACAATTTATTCTCTAAGGATATTTCCTACTGATTCAACATCATTAGCATAAATAAGAGGCAATAAGATCAGAGAAAAGACATTAAACCAGGGTCACTAGCATGGTGATCTTATGCAAGTCATTCAAACTATTTTAACTTCATTTTCCTCTCTCCTCAACATTAATTTTTTTTTTTTTTTTTTGGAAACAGAATCTCACTCTGTTGCCCAAGCTAGTATGCCATGGCCATCAGCTTAGCTCACAGCAAGCTCAAACTCCTGGGTCCAAGTGATCCTTCCTGCCTCAGCCTCCTGAGTAGCTGGGACTATAGGCGCCTGCCACAATGCCCAGCTAGGTTTCTTTTTTCTATTTTTAGTAGAGACGGAGTCTTACTCTTGCTCAGGCTGGTCCCAAACTCCTAAGCTCAAACAATCTTCCTGCCTCGGCCTCCCAGAGTGCTAGGATGACAGAAGTGAGCCACAGCACCTAGCTTCCCCTCAGAATTGAGAATTTATGTTTAAATAAATTTCATGCATCTTCTTATGTAATTCTCATGTGACCCCACTAACTCAAGTTTTCTTGGCCTTGCTTGTTCTGTGACACCAATTTCAGTATGTTATTGTATCCCTCCCTATCTCACCCCCCCAAAAAAAAATCCCAGAATTCCATCTTTAAGATGGTGAAAAAAGTATAGATTTTTTCCATATTTTGGGAGCAAAGGGGAGGGTTACTTAACAAGACTTCTTAAATATACCCTTTTGTAAAAACCATCTCTTTTAGCATTACTCCTTTCTCCCCATTTTTCCCTAATCTCAAAGCTTCCTCCTCATTGTTGGGCAAGCTCACTCAGCCTTTCTGTCCTCTGTGGACTCCTCAGAAATGCTGTCTGTAAGCTCAGCCCTTAGCAAATGAAAAGCACCAGAAGTCCCTGCTGTCCCTCCAGCTTGCTCTGGCTCATGCCCCTCAGGGTCCATACTCCAGCCAGTAGTTGAGGTGGATTATTCCAAATTTATAAAGGTAGAAATAGAGGCTAGGAGTACTTAGTGCTTATGCAATTACACAATTTAAAAGGGAGAGCCAGAATTTGAATGCTGGTATTTTTTATTTCAAAGTTGATGCTATCATATTCTCACTGTTGTATCCTTTCCATTCCATACCATACTCTCTCTATATTTCATGACCCCCGCATTCCAAGTTGAAGTTGGTAGGTCAGGGTGTTTGAGGTCTTACCCTCAACAATACATAGGTCACTATGAAAGTCTGGAGATAGGCTCGGTGCCTGTGGCTCAATAGGCTAAGGCGCCAGCCACCTACACCTAAGGTGGCAGGTTCGAATCCCCAGCCTGGGCCCGCCAAACAACAATGATGGCTGCAACCAAAAAATGGCCGGGCGTTGTGGCGGGCACCTGTGGTCCCAACTACTTGGGAGGTGGAGGCAGGAAACTCGCTTGAGCCCAGGAGTTGGAGGTTGCTATGAGCTGTGATGCCATGGCACTCTACCCAGGGGGATAGCTTGAGGCTCTGTCTCAAAAAAAAA